>LOJH01068979.1:0-10034 GCA_001685095.1 Ellobius talpinus
CCCTATCTGTGCCCTCCCCCTTCATTTTGTCCCATGCCTGCTCCATGCTGCCAATCTCTGCATGGACTTACTTTCCTATGGGTGCTAACTAGGGTCCACAGCTGTTCAGGAAGGCTCTAAGCTTGAAGGGCTATTTGGAGGAGCACCAAGTCAGAGAAGTACTAGGGTGAGGGGTTTAGATCGTCTGTATTCTATCTACTTTGCTTTTGTGCCTAACATATTGGGCAACATTACAGTTATTCAACAGGTTGACATTTTGTAAAGGCAAGCATCCAGTGCTATGCAGCTATCAGCTACAGGGAATGCAGAAAGAAAGCCCTGAGCAGTGGGGAGTTCTTGGTTTTGGTTCTCTCTCTTCCTGCTGTTGCCCCCTGCCTGATTCATCCTTGGAGGTACTTCCGACTTTAGACACGAGGTGGCGCCTCAACTCTATACGTAGCTCACTGTGCGCTCAGGGTTAACAGTAAGAGCTTTTGGGGAACTGTGGAGAAACGAGGGTGTGGACTTTTTTCTTTCTTTAAATTCTGGAAATCAGCCTGAGCGGTCCTTCATGGGCGACTGCAGGAATGGAGGCCTTTTGCACAAAGCCCTCAGCCCAGTCGTCTAACCCATCCTCCCCTTCCCTGCAAAGTACCCCCCCACACTCTTCCTCTACTGTAAGATGGGAGAAGATTGGCGACCAGATGGGGCTGTTGTACTGTGATAATCAGCTGACTAGTAAATTGAGCCAAGCAAACTCCAGCACTCAAGAGGCTCTGCCTTATCTCAATGACCCTCACAAGAGAACATCTAGCCTTTTCTCCAAGAAGGAGTTCTGGCATGGTGCGCCTTTTTGCCTTTGGGTCAGGGACAGCCCTGCATTTGACAAGCAATCTGGTATGAGAATGGCAGCCTGTTCTCTGGGGTTGAACTTCTTCCAGCTGACCGCATCCCAGGGGGTGGAAGCTCAACCGGATTTTGCGGACTCCAGTCCCCCACCCCGCATTGTCCAGTCCCGCTCTTGGCTCTTCCTCCCCTTGTAACCACTGCGTATCTGACAGTTTGTTTTGCTGTTCTTGTTTGTTTTCATTTTTTCCTTAAGTAAAACAAACAAGCAAACAAACAAAAAATGGCTCCTACTTTGCTGGATACAAAACCTTTGAGATCATTTGGTTTGGAAGTATTTACCTAGCGGCTCCTCCGGCTGGGTGCTGTACTAGCAGATTTTGTATGTGGTGAGATATTGCTCAGGAATGCATCTACACTTACAGCCATCTGAAGGGAGGGACCAGCTTGCTTCTGTGTATCTCACTGTCTCAGATAGCTGTAATGACAGATTCATCAGCTCTCAAAGTGAGTACTGAGGCTGTAAAAGCGAGGAGGGAGCCATAGACAGCCAGGTACAAGAGTCACCTATTATTGTGTTACACCGGAAAATGGCATTCATATCGCCTCAGGGGCTAACCTGCACTCTCCTGAAAACAACTGTCTTCCTTTCCTTTGTTCTTTGGAGACCTCAGGTGGCTTACTGACTGATTGTGGGTACACAGTGGCTAGGGACTGGAAGAAGACCAGCATCCTCCCCGGATGTGGGAATTCTGAGCATGCTCCAGTCCCCATTTCTCAGGGGAGGATTCTGAAGCCTTGGGAATCTGTTTCTTGCTACTAAATGGCTGTTAGCTTTCTTCAGCTGGGGAAATAGTCCTTCCTTCATGATGTACAAGGGGCATAAGAGGGAACTGGGCTATTAAGTTAGAAAATGGGGCAGGTGATAGTGGCACACACTTTTAATCCCAACACTCCAGTGTCAGAGGCAGGAGGATTCCTTGTGTGACTGAAAACAGCCTGGTCTACATAATGAGTTCCAGCCAGGACAAAAGAAAGATAGGAAATAAATTCCATGCCCACGTAGAAACAAACACACAGCCTCATTCATTTCTCATCAGTAGATTTGCACGTTGAGTTTGGTGGTGAAAACATTTTGTCCTTTTTGTTTATTTTTTAAAGCTTTTGCATTTTCTGTTGAAACTTGCTAAAGAATGCTGTCTGGTGGTTTCCATCCTAATGTCTCACCATGGACACCAGGGGCCGTGGGTGAAAATGATTAGACAGCAGCTGTCACCCATTATGAGGCCTCTCCCCCATGATTATAAGGAAGCAGCAGGTGCTCCACCCTTTTCCCTACTTGCATGGCTCCCCCAAGTCTAGGCAAGAAAACTAGAGAGGGTGGAGCTCTGGGTCCCTTAAAACTCACTGTGCTAGAACCCAAGAGCCAGTTTGGTGGGATTTGGGGGTGGGGAGGCTTGAGGGGGTGATTCCATCCAGATAGTTCCTCCCACAAGGATGGGATTAGCACCCTTATTAGCTTGAGCTCAAGGGAACTAAGAGGTCCCACTGTGTCCTTCAGTCCTTTCAGTCCTCTGGCATGTAAGAGCACAGGGTCTGCTCCTCTTGTCTTTGAGGCAGTAAGACAGTAAGGGACACTTGTCCCTCAGCAGACACCAGAAACTGGTGCTTGAACTGGGGTTATTCAGCCTCCAGAGCTACATGGAATCAATTTCTGATATTAATAAGTTGCCCAGAGTTTTGGTATAGCAGTGCACAAAGATGAAACTGGGGGTGAGAATAGGGGACTGAGGAAAAAAGCCATGTGTGTGGTGCTTCTGTTATGTGTTTTTCTTTCTCTGAGCATGGGATAAGCCACATGAGGGCGGCACCAAGAAAATACAGACCACGTCTTAGTCCCTGGAGGACGGCTTGCCCATCCACTTTTCACTTAATTTAGCAGTGGAAAGCAATTTGGGAGATGGTGGGGCCCAGAAGAGTGGGTGGCCAAGACAAGGATACAGATGCCTGTTGTGGGCTTAGGAGCCACAGTTGAAGATAACTTTGGACCACTCAGGAGAGTTTCTGGCAGAGGGAATAGCCCTAGCCATGATCTGTAGAGATGGAGGCTGTGGAGACTAAGGAGGCTGGATCCGAGCTGGATCTGAGGGAGGGAGGCACCTGTGCTGAAGCCTGGGGGCTGCGAGGAGAACTCCTCCGTGGTCTCTTTGGAGGAGCCAAGGAAGACATGGACAGTATCAAAAGGAGCGGTGTTGTACGTAAAAGGAGTTAACTTGAGAAGCAGAGCCGTTTATGAATGAAAGTGCCCAATGGTGGGCTAAAGATGAGACACCGTAACTTCTGCTTCCTGTAATCCTGCTTCCTGATAGCATGCTGGAGAAACCAGGCTTTGACGGCAAAGAGGCGAAGTGGTTCAGGTCCTCTCTGTCACTTCATCTCTCAGTCCCGAGTCTAGTGCAAAAGCATGCTAGAGGCAGGAGGTAAGGGCTGTCTGTGAGTTTGACATTAAAGTGTCAACTGGACTGTTTTAAATAACAGAAAATGAAGATGAGGGTTTTGTAGTCTCCAGAGGGTATCATGAAGAGGTGCAGAGAGCAGACTGGGTGGAGCGTGGATCAGGATGCTAATTAAAGAGGAGTAAGAATGGCTTCGCGTTCACATGCCATTACACTGATAGAGAGCAAGGATTGACTACAGGTCTTTTAAATGTCTTTATTCAAAAGTATGCCCACATCTTTAAGAGAAAAATATATTATACATTGGAACTTCTTTTGGATGTCTCTGAATTAAAAGACTAACAATACTCCCTAGCAGTAGTGTCTCTATTCAAAGTCAATCATGAAAGTTGGTTGATTTTGACTTCTAGACATGGTTTCATGGTTTTTTGAGGTGACAATTGGGGTGGTGAGATAGGATTATTGGCCTAAACAATCTTTTGCTGACTTTCTTAAAATAGGCTCAGCCAGGCACTGCAGGCTCATGCTTGTTATCCCAGCACTTGGGAGGCAAAGGCAGGAGAATGACCACAAGTTCAAAGCCAGCCTGGGATACGTAGTGAGATCCAGGCCCTGCTGTGTCACTAACTAACCACTGGCTAGTGAACTAATATGTAGCTAGTGAACTACTAATATGTAGCTAGCCAATAGATTCAAGGTCCACCAAGTATTCTAAGATTCATATTCAATTAAAATGTCTCTGAAGAGATTCAGGAATTGAAATACCACTGGATCCCAACTCCCAGGCTCTTCCAGAATTTACATCTGTCTTGGCTGGCTTGGCTCCCAAGGGCTTTCCTCTTTAAGGGCTTAATAGAGCCATAGTACCTACCCTTCCTCAAGGAGGAGGAAATTTGCGTTCCTTGTGTTGCGATCAACTAGACATTGTTCTCTTGCTCAGCTGGTTACTTTGCTTGCCTTAACCCTGCCCGACTATAACCCCCTTCTCTGTTGCCCCTAGATGACATCAGTTTAGTCTAGCTCACCAAATTCTCTTGTTCGGCCATAACGATTGCTTTGTCTACTGTTTCTCTGCTTTTTCTCTTGTATGAACATTTCCAGATGGGGTCACATTTGTGTTCAAATCATTTTCTTTCATAGAACTCCACATCATGGGTGAATGGAGTCAGGTTTTTGTGTTTGTTTGTTTTATATTGGTTGGAAGGCATATCTCAAAAGTGTTAACCAGTATGTTTTCTAGGGTACTGTATGGTCTCCTAGTACCTGGGGCCATATTCCCTTGCTCGGTCCATACTAAAGTAGACATAGACTAAGGAACTTCTGTCCTCATTAGGATAGAGCAGACTATGCTGCAGCCAATGTTGAGAGTTTTCTATTGCCACTGAGGACCAGGTAAGCCTGGGGTTAGGAGAAAGGACAGAGGGGTGGAGCAACAAAGCAGCTGGACCCATGGGAGCGGGGAGGAGATGAGTCCTAGCCAGGGGGAGAATTGCAGATGGAGCTAGAAGTTGGTCCTTAACACATAGCACTCCATCCGTTATCCACGCATAGCCTGTTGTTCATAGTCCTGGGGAGTCTCTGAGAAGTTTGGTATGGTGAGGAAGGGGTGTCAAAGGAAACCTAAGTCCCTGGCCAAGGTAGACCTGTTCAGAACTGTTTAGGATCATAAGATTTCTCTTTGAACCAGGAAAGTCATGGGCAGGCTCTCCATCATCACACACTTCAGTGTGAGTCATCCCATTGATCTTCAGGGCTGGCTTCTGATCTGAATCATTCTGGGGCCAACAATGGCAGCTTTGCAGGTGACAATGGATGATGTAGCTGAAAGCTCAGTGGTCTAGCCTCAAACTCATGCTTTATTGCTTTTGTAGAATTTATTATTTTCAGTTATTAGAGCATATTTACAGGTATATTTCACGTAGCATTGGAATTTCTTGAATTAATTTTAGGGCAGGAGTTAAATTTCCACATGTTTCTACATGACAGGCACGGAGAAGATATGCATCTCTCATTTCAGGTCTTGTAATACAGCTGGGAGTAGTCCAGAATTAGTAGGCTGAACTTAGCTCTGACTTCTGACTAAGCTAGCTCACAGATGTTTCTTGGTCCCTGAATCTGTGCTTATTTTATACACATAGATAGAGTATTAAAATGGAAGGTTCAACTGAGGCAGCAGATGTTATTTACTAAAATGAGACACGTGAAAAGAAATAGAGGAATTTTTAAAAGTTAATGGTTAAGAATGGTGCCAGATTCATAGATGATCTGCACAAATCATGTGTGGCCAATGTGTGGAAGTTAAATTTAAACTAAATGGTTTGTTTTACTCTATCTATCTATCTATCTATCTATCTATCTATCTATCTATCTATCTATCATCTATCTCTTTCTTTGTGTGTGTGTGTGTGTGCACATTTGCCAGTGGTTTTCAACCTTCCTAATGCAGCGATCCTTTAATCAGTTTCTTTATGCCGTGGTGACCCCCAGCCACAAAATTATTTTTGTTGCTCCCTCACAATCGTAATTTATCAGTGTTTTCTGATGGTCTTAGGTGATTCTGGTGAATGGGTTCTTTGACCCTTTGACCCAAAAGTTGAGAACTACTGGTCTAGGGGACCAAGTAAATTAGTATTGACACAAAGCACCTTTGCCTAGTGAACCATCTCACTGGCCTTAGAAAGTTGGAGGTTTCTCTGTTTGTCTCTGACTCCCTCCCTTCCTCCTTCTCTTCCACCTTCTTCTTCTCCTCTTCCCCTCCTCCACCTCTTTCTCCTTTTCCTCCTCCTCTTCCTTACTTTCTGCCTTGTTGTAAGAGGAGATGATCCAGCAGAGCTGCCAGGTGCTTCAGGTGACGTCTTAGGATTTCTTCTGTGTGTTCCTTGCAGGTAGGAAAGCAAAAGCAGCCGTGGAGAGTCCAGGTTGTGTGTTTCAGTGGGAGAAGCCTGCCAGCCCTGAGACCACTAAGGGCCAGTGCTGGGGGGGCATGGAGGGGAACACCAACTTCTAGGGAGCTGGGCTGGAAGAGTTCTGCAGGCAGCTCCTGAGAGACCCAGGGAGATACCTTTGAGTCTAAAATAAGTAATCCCTAGAGAGACTGAGGCCAGTATGCAGTAACCTGTGTCATGGAGCAGGACTC
The DNA here is from genome assembly GCA_001685095.1 of Ellobius talpinus. Classification (NCBI taxonomy): domain Eukaryota; kingdom Metazoa; phylum Chordata; class Mammalia; order Rodentia; family Cricetidae; genus Ellobius; species Ellobius talpinus. Next base: position 6,418 of record LOJH01068979.1, read on the forward strand.
AGCATGGTTCAACTCTTCACTCTCTGGCTTCAGTCAACATGGCCCAAAGGGGTAGTCAGTGTGGAGAGCTTTGCAGTGTGGTGGAGACAGAGCTCACTTTCCCCTGCAGCCATGGGAGGCTTCAGTAAGGGTGGGGGAGGACAAAGGGTGGGGAGCATTGAGCGTGGGGAGGATTTAGATTCAGGGAGAATTAAGGGTGGGGAGCACTGGGGATGGGAGAGGACAAATGGTGGGGAACACTGAGGGTAGGGAAGGATTGAGGGTGGGAGAGCACTGGGGGTGGGAGAGGAAAAAGGATGGGGAGCAGTGAGCATGGGGGAGGACTAGTGTAGGGGAGCACCGAGGGTGGTGGAGCACTGAGGGTGGGGAGCACTGAAGGTGGAGGAGCACTGTAGGTGGAGGAGCACTGAGGGTGGGAGAGGACTGAGGGTGGGGAGCACTGAGGGTGGGAGAGGACTGAGAGTGGTGGAGCACTGAAGGTGAGGGAGGATTGAGGATGGGGAGTACTGAGGGTGGGGAGCACTGAGGGTGGGGGAAGGATTGAGGATGGGAAGTACTGAGGGTAGGGAAGGAGAGAGTATCAATTTTATTTATCAGAGAGTTATCAAATACTTTGTGCTAAAAATCCCAAACTCTCTTACTGTTTTAATCAAATTGTTAAAGCTTTGGTCACTGTAGTTTTTCTTCATTGACTCTGTGTCTCTGACACACAACCCTTGTGTGTCTGTGTGTGTGTGTATGCTCGCACGCATGTACATATGTATCATTTTATTTCCTGACTCTTCCCTTGTCCGAATGTGTGCTGTTGTGTTTGTCCCTCAGCTGACGGAGACAGCAAATATCCTGTGTAGCCCAGTTGTATCTCTCTGTGTGGCCATTTGTGTCTGTATTAAGGCAATCATGAGCTCAGGCCCATCTCTCGAGTGCATGATCACAGGCACTATTCTCGGTCTCCTTCACACTCACTCACCTGCAAACTCCCATGCCAACAGTGAGAATAATCGTTCCTACCTCTATCATCTGCTTACTTAATTGTGCATTTCATGCATGTGTAAATATAGTGGTTTCAAATTTGTTGAGCCATAATTCTGTGGGAAACACCTCTGCCAATCACAATGCTGTAAACTCCTTTACTATTTAGTCTCTCGCATTCCAAGGTAGACCAAGGCTTTTTCACTGAGGTTGTTTCGTCCTTGCTGTTGGGATGCTTCCTTACAAACTGCATTTCATCATGGATTCTCTTGATCTCCTGAGCAATGCTCTTTGTTTTGTTTGACATCTGCATACTTTATGGTTGTCTTTGTGCCATGAAGTTCTCTGGAGTTTGGTAGATGGCTAGCATCATTGTATCCACAATTTTATTTTCAGAATCTTTTGACTGCCCTAAACTCTTCCCCTGTGCTCTGCATGCTCAGCCCCAGAAATTCTTGTAAGCCTTTGACAACTAGTAACATATATTTAAATATTTAATTTTATTTTTAATTATGTGTATATGTTTGTATGGGAGTTTGTACACAGAGGCCAGAAGAAGGCATTGGATTCCTTGGAGCTGGAGTTACAAATGTTTATGAGCCACCCAACATGGGTCTTGGAAAGGAGTGTTGGTCCTCGCTGAGAGTAGCAAGTACTCTTAGCTATTCAACAATTTCTCCAGCCTTAATTAGGGATAATTTTATGGTTGCTATAGTTTTTCAAAACAACAATCTATAGATTTGTATTTTAACTTTAGGTCTGTGATCTAATTTGAGTTAAATTTTTGTACAAGAATCTATGTACCTATCCCACCCCCCTTCCTCTCTTCTCCTTCCTCCCGCCTAACCACCTACCATATACTGGTCTCTAGTCACACACAACTGTCTGAGTACCGTCTGTGGAAGAGACAGCCTTGCTCCCCTCATCAAATTGTCTTTTTCTGTTTCTAAGAGCTGTTGATCATATCTATGTGAGCCTCATTCTCAACTTCCCATTCTGTTCTGCCGTCCCCCATTCTGAGCCAGGTTTCTGTTCCTTCAACAATAACTTGCTGACTTGGTTATTGTGGGCTTCTAGGTAAAACACATGCTTCAACTGTCCTTAGAATAGACTACTTGAGTCTCAGCTACTTTTAGTTGAATAGGGCTTGAAATATTGATTGACGTCTTGGGACGGATGCTCACTCTTCGAGATGAGATTGTATTCTGTTTTCGAGTGAGTATGAAGTTTCTCTCATTATATGTGAATAAAAAACTCAGGAACCTGCAGTTTCCTTGTGGTTCTGGGCAAAGTTTTATTCACTGAATCATTTCCAAGGACACGAAAAATCAGAAATCAGGCTGAATTTTAACGAAATCCCACACAACCAATTTTTAAAGATATGCAATACATATAAATATGCTGGGACCCATGAAACAGAATTTTTGTTATTTCTCCTTCTAATTGTGTCCCTATAAATATTAAGAGTCTATCTAGCAAGCAAGCCTTCGAAAATGAAAAAAATAAAACATACCAGATGAATTACAGGGCTCTGTATTAAGGTAGCAAAGATAGAAAAGGAACAGTTTATATTTTCTTTTCTTAGTATTAGAATAAGAAAACCTAGAAAAAGTGAATGTAGTTATAAATAACATTTACTTTCTAACATAGCATAAACTGTATCTTGCCTTAATAACATGATCTATCAATTATCAGCCATTTTCTGGCGTTTGTAGTTCTTCCAAATTGTGGGTCTAACACTACATCAATTAGACTTCGCATTGTAGAATGCAGTCATAATTTAAGGAATTTCCTCTCTTATCTAACTTTATGTCTAGGATGAAGTTATGGGGTGCACCCTCCTAGCATTTCCCTCAAGATTAGAGCATGCCATCCGTGGTGTTCTTGAGAGACGCTCCTGCAAACTCTAGTGTTGCGTGTAGCATGAATAATAAAAACCTAGAGACAGGAATCGGGGTTTAGCCTGAAAAACCAGAAAAGCAAAGCAGCCAAGCCACTAGAGAAGTCTTACCTCTCTCTACCAAAGCTGGGAGACTGAAGACTAAGCAGACTAAGCCTCTCTCTCCTCCCATTTTGTATTCCCTCTAGTGCTGGGATTAAAGGTGTGTCTCCCTAGGATTGGGATTAAAAGTGTGAGCTGCCACCACCAGAATTTGATTCTGCATTGATTTTGTGTAATCAGGGTGGCCTTGAAGTCTCTGAGATCCATCTGACTCTATCTCCTAAATCCTGGGATTAAAGGTGTGTGCCTCCATTGTCTGACCTCTAGTCGCTTATCTTTGCCTCTGGCAAGATTTGTTTACCCAAATACAAATTATATTCCACTACAGTAGCATAGCTTCCTTTCTTCAGTAGGACGGATCTCAATCATTAGGAATTTACCTGAACAAGAGATTCAACACAACAAGCAATGACGCTTGCTGCTCACCCTAATGATCTGAGTTCAATTCCAAAATCCCACAAGGTGAAAAGGGAGAATGGACTCTGGAAAGTGGTCCTCTGATCTCCATATATAGGCCCCCAACACGAATGAATAAAACGAATAATTTACCAAAAACATTCAAACATCTCAGAAAGTAGTCTAATCTGACTACTTTTTTTTTTATTAAAAATTTCCACCTCCTCCCCTCCTCCCATTTCCCTCC
>LOJH01068985.1:6695-16729 GCA_001685095.1 Ellobius talpinus
ACACACACACACACACACACACACACTGCTCTCTGTCCCTGTGCTGTGAGGTGGCACGCAGCCTGGCAAGCCTGCTTTGGACACACAACCTTCCAGTAGCCACATAGGTAGAAATACAGACTTGCAGCACCGAACATAAGCTCTCAGTTCACTTCATCAGGAAAAGTCAGTCTTCCCTTCTGCGGGAAGCTTAAGAAGAAAGAGAGTCTTTTCCCTTCTGTGCTACTGATACCGGAGACTTCAAGTAGGTGGGAAAAGTATTTTCTGGGGTTCTTAAGAACTGCCATTTAAGATGTGAGTTTGTCCTTGAGAAACTATACTGGTAAACTCTAGAAAAACGAGGCCCATTAGCCCATTCTTCTAAATCCAGGGTTTACCATGGAATAGGAATAGTGCTGGCCTAGATGAAAAGGAAAGGGGACACTTAAGTGCCACGTGGGAGAAGATATGGGTGTGTCCATCAGGTTCATAAACTAGGGTCTCCACTACTTCTAACAGGATAGCGGTAGGATTTTTGTTAAGAGGGCTCTAAGCTTAAGGGGAGCAGCTCAGTCACGGGGTTTCCTTCCTGATGACAAATGCATACACTGAGGACTGGTCACTGAGAAAGCCACTAGCCACTTACACCATCAGTGTCCTCCCTTAGAGACGGTCTGAGAAGCTAATTCAGATAATGTCTTGCAGTACACGACAGCTCAAACAGAGTTGTTTGGCAGTTAGGAAACAAGGAAGGAACCCATTCAGTTCCACAGGCTGTTAAGGAAACTCTTGGTCTACACTGGAATGTGCCAGAGGTGTGAGGGGGCTTCGTAAAGGTCCTTATACAACACGCACATTGTCATGAGAATTGCAGCAAGGGTATTTTTTTAGACATGACAGATATCTGCACAGGAGTTCTAATTTCTGATCTGTTTACGAGCAAGTGACAGCGTGCTAGGTCAATGCTGTTGAGTACCTGTCCTTAGTCTGCTCCCTATGGGGGTCCACTACTCAGCTGGCTTCTTAATCCTTTGTCTACCTGGTGGTCCCTCGGAGAAGGAGAAGGGTGGATTCACCTCTTAGTGGAACTCCAGATTACAAAGGCATGTGTGAAGTGCTGGGTGAAGGAAGGCCTGGCATTGTTTATTGTGCTAATGCAAGGGCCTGGATTTTAAGATGTAAGTAAACATCCTTTACTTCCCTTCAACCCTTTAATCTCTACCTGAGATTTAGATATCACTTGGGTCATACCTAATCAGTAAAGACACAAATGCTTTAAAAGTGAAGAGATGTGTGGTTAGCTGTCTCCTTTCGAGGAGAACCCACTCTTTAAGTAGCAGCTCGAGCGACTCCCCTATTAAGTACTGCTATGATTAAAACACGCCAGGTCTTCCTTCATCATCCACATACGATCTAAGCTATGACTTCTGTAGTGTGCAGTTATCATTGTCTCCTCTGTGACTTGAATTCAAGTCACTCCTTTTCCACAGGAAAAGCTCCAATCACGCAGGCTCCTTGGCCCCAGGCTTAATGAGCACTTGCTCTTGTTTCTGCCATGGTGTGACTGTCTTATTGAGAGTGAGTCTGAGTCTCCCTGTGACAGACAAGATGCCCAGTTCCATCTTCTATCCACATTGCTCTATTCATTCACTTTATGCGCTTACACTTGATTTTTCTTTGTCATTTATCATACAAGCAGAGGCATCGCTTCCCTTACCCACTGACAGAATTATAACTATAGCACAGTGCCTGGGAGGTGATGATGGGAACCGAGGGAAGAGGACTCTGATACAGAAGATCAGGAATGGATTGGAGATGTAGTTCCAAAATGTAGGGAGGGGGGCAAACACAACCAGAAAGAAACACAGGGGCCAACTAAAAGGTAATCAGGTAGAGCATATGGAAGGAATTGGCCTGGATGATACCTTCTTTTAAGACCAATGTAGCTGACTTTGAAGATGTGGTATACGGAAAGAACTGAATGAACATTCCACATTGCAATACTAACAGTTACAGTGGGGACATGGACTGGGTGCCACAACTATACAAGTTACCTCTGATGCACACGACTGTGGTACAAGAAACAACTCCCGGGGGGATTGGTGGGTTTAAGAGAGGCTGTTGGGCCATTTTCTAAACAAAGATATCTTCTTAGCCTCACTCCAAACACATTATACAGCACATATTTCTTTTTGCATTTTTAATAAAGCAAAACTTGAAAATGAGCAGCAATCCTTTTATTTCCCCCTCAGAAAATCTGCAGTGACCTGCCTGCAAATAATACCCTGGAAGTATCCCAGAAGAGGCTCTTGCTTCATTAAAATAATCAGCATATTCTGATATGCATTCGTCCCTGAAATAATAACAATTCACTCTCAATAAATTAATTATGGTTTTAATGAGCAAAATTTACATTTATATTTCTGCTTTAAGATCTTCGTGGGAGGCACCATCCTTATCCATGCAATGTCACTGAAGCAGACTTCTGCAGGGGAGAGCAAGGCTGCAGAGGGCTATGCCAACCCTGCAGCTTCAGAAATGGAGAGACGGGAGTGGTAAGAGGCTCAGACAGCCCAGGATGGGATTTTGTGTTCATGAGTAAATCATTTAGCCTGTTGTTTGTAAGTGAAAACTATAATAGTACCAAACTCAGGGGGAGAGGGCCCACTAACTTAAATACAATGAAATAAATCTATTTTAAGAAGTGTGCTGGCACATTAGTACCGGTTGCTGCCAATGACAATAGCCAGGTGCACATCTGATGGAAGTGAGGGAGGTAGCAGTAAGAGAGATAGATACTCATACCATCTTCACATGCCCACACAACCAGTCCCTCCCGCAAGTGTACTACAGTTTCTTTCATCTCCTTCACAGATCTACTTGGAACCTTAGGCAGAGCACAAATACTTTTCATAAATGCTACACAGCCTGAGTTGGCCAGAATGCTCAGGGGACCAGGTGTGTGGTGGTTAATTGAATTTTCTGCTTGATGGAGAGTAAAGCAGTAAATGCTTTTGGTTTGAATCTCTTGGCTGCAGATCTTTCTAAAATATATTAATCCTTTAACTCGCTTTAATGGAACTCACTGAGTAGAATTCTTTTTCTTTTTCTTTTTTGAAAAGAGCAGGCCTTATTTGAAGCCACGTTGTGCAGTACTGCCTCTCACCTCACAGTGCATGGGTGCTGAGGAGTAACAACAGAACCGGAGATCAGCTGGGAACTCCATCCACTCAACCCATTTCCCGAGTGCCCACCAAGTGCATTGCACTGAAGAATATATCTTACTTTTTCTTGATTCTTCTCTCTGTCTTTTCCCTTTCTGGTGTAATGTGCAGACAATGATAAATTAAAAATGCCCCTTGACTCACTGTCAAGTTTATATCCTGATCAACCTTGCATAAGTAGAAACTGCTATAAGTCGAAAATGCAATGAATGTTCCAAGCCTACTGAACAGCATAGCTTAGCCGCATACAGCACTGCCGAGTATTGGCTGTCGGCCCTGGGGAAGAATGGCTCACTGGGAGCTGTGGCTGGACACCGCTGTCCAGGCGCTCAAAGGAGGATTGTCTGTACCATTTATGGGGACTTGGGGGAAAAAAAACTAAATTTGCAGTATGCTTTTCTAGTGACTGTCTATTGCTTTAACACCACTGTAAGACTCTAAGTTGTCAGTCAAAGCATCATGATATGTAATCTGGTTAACTGAAGTCTGGGTGTAACTGCTAATTTGAAAAACTTAAGAACCTAAGTGTGGAAGGTAGACACCATGAATGTGCACCTTCTAGTAGACCAGACAGGATCCTTAAACTCTTGACAACGTGTGAGACAAAATAAATTGACTTCTGGTCACCCTAGTTGGCTTCTTCAGGTTTTCAAAATTATAGTTAGAGCTCATTTTGTTAGCCTTGCCTTTGGTTACTTTCTAACAAGACCATGCATATATAAGACACAGTATAACATACAATTAGATGACAAATAACCAACGTATTTACTTATATATACATCTATATTCAGATCGATTTCCAAATACAGCTTTGCAAATTAGTAAAATTACAGCTTATGGGTAAATTACATTTTCTATATGTTCCAAGCAAAAATCTTCAGAAATATATTTTATGACTTATGCTTACTTGCTTGACTCAGATAACTTTTTTCCCATGAAGCTTTGCTGTAAGCTTCTCAACTGCACCCTGCAAACTTTAGAGAAAACATATAGAAAATACTCTGATGGTTTGGAAAATCCGTTAGATTTCAAATATAAATTTCCCTGAGTTTTAAATTGCTCTCTAGACAGCAAAAATATCATGTATTATTGATGGGAATAAGAACTTAAATTTTTTAAAAGTCTCTTTTTTTAATTTGCTGCACAGTTAAGTTTTTCTTTATAATTGAATTTAATGACTTCATTGCAAGTGTCTAGAAATAGTGGATGATAAAGAGGGTCTGTTCTCTTGTCCCAGCTATGGCTCTATTTTTTTTTGTGTGTGTCTGCCTTCTCTATGATCATACAATTTTATACCCAATTACAGAATGCATTGCAGTTAGCTTTCTATTGTGACATTCATTGTGTTCTACCTTGTCTCTTACCCATGAACTTGTTGAAGACACATCTTATGCTTTAATTACCTTGCCATTCACCCCAAAACTTAGCTGCCCTACTCATGTTTGCATCCAGGTTACAGTTCATCACTGTGATTGAAGACACAGTGGCAGGATTTTGTAGAGCCGATCACATTGCAACCACAATAAAGAAGCAGCGGTAATGGATGAGAGCCTGGAAGTTCAGCTGGCTTTATCTGCCTCTTGCATAGTCTAGAATCTCCTGTCTAGGGATGGTGCTGCAGGGTGGGTGGGTCTTACCATCTCGTTTACTAAAATCAGGATATGTTCCCCCACAGAATGTCCAGGTGATTCTAGATTCTGCTGAGACGACAATCAACACTATTGTACTGCATTACTGAAGTGGTTAGAAACTTTTTGGAAGAGAAAAGTGACTTTAAAAAGTCACAAGTGATTCATAGCAGGAAACTGTCTATTGAAATTCTTGGAATTAATGTTTTATATAACTTTAATTTAACATTAAATTCAAAGTCATGATAACATGACCCAGGGTAAAAATTTCAGGGATCTAAAATATATGCTAGCTTTCTACATCACTAAAATACTGAACTTCAAAATAATTTTATTTCCTTCCTTCCTTTCTTCCTCCCTCTCCCTCCCTCCTTCCTTCTTCTCTCCCTCTTCCCTTGTTCTCCTTGTTTCTGTCTTTCTCCCTCCTTCTCTAGTTCCCCTTCTTTCTTCTTTCTTTCTCTACATTGGGCATTGAAAAGAGGATCTGGAAGCTCCATCACTGAGCTAATTTTCAGCTTTCAATCTTTCTTATGTGTCTTGCCTTCAGGGCTAAAATTGTGGGTGACTCACCAGAAATGACAAAATATAGGTAGTCTTTCCTGTGAGAAATGTAAAATAAATAAGAAAATGAATGAATAAGTAAATAATTAAATATATATAAGAAAAAAGAAGGGGGAATTTAAGAGAACAAGAGGATACAAAATGGTATCAAAGGAGAATTGTCACTTAGAAAGACTGAAATGAACATAAACCCACTGGGCCTCAGTATGAGGTCCTAGGATCCAGTGAGCTCCCAGAGAAGGTCCTGCCTGAATGGCACTCAGGACTGCTGTGCGCATGGCAGATTCAGAAACGCCCTTGCACTAGGTTAGGATGATCGTCCACACAAGGTGTTGGCACACAGGAGCCAGGCAGGGAACTATGATGGGAAAAGAGCAAAGATAAGCACCCCATAAATCAGACTGCACCCCCACTTTCAGTGTCTAAAGATGATCACTTGCTTGACCTTTGTCTCCTCTCAGACAGACCCGGAGAACAAGTAAAGTCTTGCTTATTTCTTCATTTTGAATGTCTTTGTCCAAGAAGTATATTTTTAGGTGTTCATTTAGGGGCAGTTGAGAAGGCTTGGCCGGTAAATACCCCTGCTGCCAAGGTTGATGTCCTGAATGTAATCCCTGGGATACACATGGTAGGAGAGAACTCACTCCCGCATCTGTCTTCCACCTTCCACACATGCGCAATGGCACATGTGCATACACACACACATACACACACATGCACACACACACATACACACATGCACACACACATACTCACACATGCACACACACACATACACACACATGCACACACACATGCACACACACACATATACACACACACCCCAAAACAACAAATAAATAAATGTCATAAAAATAATTAAAAAATGAAATTTACCTAGGGTTGGAGATACAGTTTGGGGTTACCTACAAATTGTTTTGGGTTACCTACAGGAATTTCAAATTCCCTTCCAGCAAAGAAACTCTTTTCCTTAAATATCAATACACACCAAACAAAACAAAACCTGATTCCCAAGCATCTGTTATAATATCTCACAAAATACTAACCTATTTTGTGATGCACCAAAGGTTCCTATATTAACTTTTCTAGTTTATTGTCTTAAGCGCTCGAGCCATCCCGCTGTTCTGATTTCAAAATATTTCCAAATTCACATCCATGCCTGGTATGCATCTGCCACACTCATGACCTCAGCATGACAAAAATTCCCACAATCGGAAAGACTTTCAGACAGCCAAGAACTGTTCATACGAGAATGATTTCCTCAGACACCATGGCATTCTAAACCAAAACGTAGTAACTGCTTAGGCTATGCTTGGAACTGTATGACACACTCCTTCATTAGGAATTCTTGCTTAGCAAGCAATGTACAGTGAAGATATAAATATATTCATAAACATGCCTACAGAACTCATGCTTTCAAGTGCTCTGATAAGGGCATAAAACATATCACATGTGTTTCCCTCATAGTCTCTGCCTGATTCCTATGCACTAAAACATATTACATAACTCTTTGAGAACTTAAATTTCTGATTGCTCCATAGTATAGAGGTTTCACTTAAAAAGATCCTTCAAATTCAGAGAAACTCAAACTTATTTGAATAAGAATTGTATGTGGCAAAAAATCTGAAGCCTTTATTAGATTACATTTATTTCTTCTTAAATATTTCATTAGATGGTATGATCTAATCCTGAATAGTACTGGGCTTTCTTTTATTTCAGAACAGAGTCTTATTATGTGGCTCAAACTGGCTACAAACCTATGATCTTCCTGCCTCTGCCTCTCAGGAGCTGTGGTAGCAGACAGGGGCCTATTAACCTGACCAAGGCATGTGTTATCTTGTGTGCCATGCACATTTTAGACAGGGTGTATTCGAGCATAAAGTCTGTTTTCGTGGCACTGAACTTTGCTTGCTGGAAGATGAAGAGTTATGTTTCCTCAAGACTAAACTGCCCACTTCTATGCTATTTATTCTGTAAAATGATCTTTCTTTTACATTATACCTTCCTGTCGGGCTAGACTTGTCTATCGTTTGAAACTGCTAGGGCAAATTTATACTTTTTGTCAATAAAATTGATTGTTAGAACTAAGAATATTATGATACCAATCTTTTAGTTTGCTTGTATGGGTATACAATCAATTTGTATTTAATACTGTCAAAAGTAGCAGGCTGTAATAATGACACATTATTATAATAATGACACTATATTCCTTTTCTTTAAAAGTCAGAATATTTAATCATCTGACTATCCCAGATCTTTTTTCAATATGCATTTGTTTATTAAAAAATGAAACTCTGAAATTCGAATGTCTAACTCGTAAATTATCCTATCTTGACTTTACTGCATCCACTATAGCCAGATTAAAAACATATGAATTACATCATACGTTATCATAACGCAGTGGGTTTTTCCTTATACAAAGCAAACCTATTAAAACATGTACTTTCTTGCAAAGATGCATGATTTGTTCCGAAAATATATATTTGTGGTGTGTGTGTGTGTGTGTGTGTGTGTGTGTGTGTAGCCACACTTGGATGTTTCCCTGCCTATCCAAGCTTCTATTAGAGATTGCAAAGCATCTTAGGTATTGAACAAATATCAATTATGTCAGTGCCCTTGGTGTCAATCTGTATTGGAAATTTGCCATCTTTTACATCTTTCCTGATAGAATTTTTAATTAGCTGTTGACTCTGTCAATAATGGAATTCATTATTATTTTAAATGTGATTTGTCTAAGCCAGTCCTCATCTATTCATCTATTTACTTTTAAAATCTGATGCCAGTTGGTACAGATTTTAAGCAGAATAATGCGCTCTCAAAAACAGGCAAGGTTTTTTAGCAAGGTATTTACTACATGGCCACTCTGTCCTCATTGCTTGTTAATATTTCATGTAGTTTAAAATTTATGTCAGTAACATTAAAATTCTGATTTTTTTCTATTTTAAGCCAGAAAGGGCTTTATTCACTAGATATCTATTCTCTATTAAGATGGAAGGAAACAGCCAGGTGGTGATGGTGGTGCAGCCTTTAATCCCAGCTCTTGGGAAGCAGAGGTAGGCGGATCTCCAAGTTTGAGGTCAGGCTGGTCTACAGATTAAATTCCAGGACAGTCATAGCTACACAGAGAAACCCTGTCTCAAACAACAAACAATCAGACAAATAATATGGAAGTAAATGAAACAAGTAGACATTAGTACCTATGCTTCAAGAGAATTAGGACCTAGACATGAAGAGAAGACATGCAGCTTTCAGGAGAGGGTGTAATAAGGAGTAATTTAGATGATAAAGACCCTACTTCTGTGCTAATATGGACTTCCAGGTCTGTGCTTGTGGCTCTGTAGTTGAGAGAGCAGCTCTATGGGTCTGGTTTCTGTTACAGTTTTTCATACTTGCTCCCTAAAACCTGTACCATGAAATCTGAGTGATTCAGCTTGGTGTATACCACAATGAGAGACTTCTTTGATAGAGAATAAGCTAAGGGCAGTGTGCTTCTTTCTTTTCCATGCCATCAAATTCAAAAGGCTAGTATTTCACTTTAAAAATATTGAAATCAATGTTCCTGAAAAAAATTCAACTGGCTATATTTAAACAAATGAAAGAGGATGAGATCAAGGGTCCAATTTAAAAAAACAAAACAAAACAAAACAAAGCCACAAAGTCAGATCTCTGGTCCTGTGGCATTTTCGCTTGTCTATAAAGCAGATGGATGTCATGGTCTTGTTTCTGAGAATCTGCTTTAGTTTATAAAGCAGATGGATGATGGGCTTGTCTGTCTCTAAGAATCTGCTTTAGTGATAAACAGACCTAATAGACGGGCCATGATGCTTCACTGATCCAGGTCTACTAACCTGTTAACAGCTACAAAGGAGTTTGCATTTCTTGACATTTCATAGTCTCTGCAAAGTCTATGTCAGTAAACTAGATGGCTTTGTTAACCATTTGCTTAGCCTATCCTGCCTTTCAGTTCCATATAAGCAATTATTCACTTGAAAATAAGATTAAAGTTAGGATAACAACATGGTTTTATATGTTTGCATCCATCCATCTATCAACAACTATTTATTGCAGCTGGGCAGTGGTGGCGCACACCTTTGATCCCAGCACTAGGGAGGCAGAGGCAGGCAGATCTCTGTGAGTTCAAAGCCAGTTTGGTCTATAATGCAAATTTCAGGACAGTTGGAGCTGTTACACAGAGAAACTCTGTCTCGAAAACAAAAACAAAAAACCCACAAAACATCTATTTATTGTTTATTCTGTGAAATATAATGTAATAGTGAGATAATTAAAAGAATGACTAAGATATGATCCTAACCCCAGGACAATTGAAATCTAGTGATAGATAAGATATATTTGAAATTACAGACATGCATATTTGAGTATATAAAAGACAATATTGACAATAACAGTGTTTGCCAACCACGTGCAAAGCTTAAGCCCATTTCTAGGTACTTTATCACATGAACTTTACAGGAACCCTGAAGCTTAATAATGCTACGATGATTAAACATCACCCAAAGAAGCTATCAGTACGGCATGGTCAATAGACTATCCACTTGCCTTGCCTTGAATGAGAATGAGCACTGCCATCAGATGTCCGTGGGTTCTACGCCTGCCTCTTCCCTATGCCAGGTTATATAAAACC
>LOJH01068986.1:0-10034 GCA_001685095.1 Ellobius talpinus
GTTCACCTCTCCAAAGTCTGATTTCAAAACTTGATCATCTCAAGATTCTCTGTTGTCAGAAAAGGAGAGAGTGAGTGTACTTCCATCGGGAGAGCCTCTTGTCCCTTATGTCCTTACCATACCATTTTGTATTTCATTCACCTCTGGTTTCCCACCTAGAAACTTTCACCCTGTATTCTTGGATCAAGGAGCGCATCTGTACCTTCCTCATCCTCTCAAACATGTGGGTGAGTGAAGCAGCCCTCACTCAGAACCTGTCCGTGCTTTGCTTCTCTATCCCCTGTGACGCTGTGCTCTGTTGACATTGACATTGCTGGAAACACAGTACCCCTTACCTCCACATCCTTATTCTCCCCATGATGGAAACTTTTGGATGAATGCACACTGAGATGATTCCTGGCCTCCTGCCTTCTCAGTTCTTTACTTTCTCTCATATTTGGAGTGGGGTTTCTACTACCCACTGAAAGCTGAAAATTACCACTACCCGTGGCTAAGTAGATATGTATCATCTGGTTTAGCCCACTGTGACCTGTGACTTCTCCTGTGTATGAAACTGCCCTGACTCTAACCCACTGCAAATCTGTCAGCCCAGAGAGCACTTCTCAAAACCACAGCCTAAGAACAGAATGTACTTCTGTGCCTTTTCTCTCTCAGCTATCCCCAGTAACATCAAAGTCAGCAGACCCATCATTGAAATCATTGCCATAGTCTACAGATATTCTTGTGTGCTTTTAATGGCCATGCACAGAAACTTATTACCACCTCCCCAGGGCTTTAAGATGCTTATTTTATAGAGCACAGCTCCATCTCTCTGACTCATGGTCTTGCCTTTAGCCTATGATAGATCCTCAATAGTTTCATATTCTATGGACCAAGTATGTGTTCTGTATCTTCTTACCTCTCTCATTCAAATGGTCCTTAAAGCCTGCAACTGTTGATTTCCTAACATTATACCTCATTTTCCCAGTTTTTCCAGCTTTTTCTTCATTTCTAAATTCTTTTAGTTTCCAACATTTCCAGTTTTCTACTCCATTACCAAGAACTATAGACTGTGCACCTTATGATAATTGGCTATCTTCCCCTAATAAATTCATTGTGTCTCTTCTCACTTCTTCAACAAAATACACTCTATAGCTTGACATAGAAAACCCATCTGACATCACACATTAGCCCTTTCTATAGACTACTTCATGAGTTCATATGTGAACACACTCTACCCCTATCTATAAACAACTTTGTGGAAATGATTTGCAGTGAAACTTACCTGGAAATATTCTTTGCTTTGCATGTCTCTTTCAGTGGCCAAGATAATATGATATTTTCCTTCATTTCTGAGCACATCCATGACATATAGCCTTTGAAGTATGTCCCACTTACTGAATCCAGTGTCACTCACCACTCCGCACTTTGCCCCTCACCAGTCTTAAAACTCTTCATTTTCTTTGATCACACTTTTTCTCCTATATCATTTCTATATTATAGCTTGCAACCCATTTTGTCCCCATCTTAATGGTAAATATTTTATTTACAATTCAACATTTTATTACTGCCTGCATTTGAAATGAGAGATACTCAGATATCATATTCACCCTTTGCAATCATGTGCATAGTGTTATGTCTGACCATGTTTCTCCCTGCCGTTGATTCAATTGCATAAAGAATACTAATGCATAGTTTGATATTTCCGGTTGTTCCATAGAAAACAAATGACAGAAACAAATTACTCATATGTTCTTGGCACTTTCTGGATCTGTCTGGCTAATGCAAGTACACCTGAATTTGCATTATTCTTCTGATAGTACTGATAATCTGTGGGTGATATTAACCCAGCACCAGGGAGTGTTTATTAAGTTGGCCCCAGGCTGACGTAGAGGGAAAGATTTAAAAAATAATTGAAACCCATAAAAGTATTTACTGTCTGAACAAGGTATCCCTCCAAAAAGAATGGTTTCCCAAAAGCCGGAAACCTTACCCTTTCTAAGGAGTGGATGGGGGGGAGTGCAGAGGATAGGACGTGAGGGAAGGTGGAGGAAGTGGGGGGAGGGGAGGGAGTGGGAACTGGATTTGTCATGTAAAATGAGTAAAGATAGTTTTTAAAAAATAAATTTTAAGAAAATAATATTAAAAATATTTACTATCTGATAGAATTCTCCTATTACTCAAAGTACATCTAAGAAATCTAATTACATGGAAAATAACTAACACATTTTTAAATGGTATTCTTAAAATGAAATGGCAGCAAAATATAATAAGTTGGGTGATTTGTGGACCCAGACATGTGACCATATACTGATGGACATATGATTCACTACAAAGGAGTAAAAGAAATACAGAACAGAGAAGTTAGTATCTTCAAGTAATGGCGATGGTCAAACTGGACAATTACACTTAGAAAAATTATAATAGATCCTTATTCCTCATCTTTACAAAACTCGACTCCAAGTGGATCAAAACCTCAGCATAAGACCCAGAAACCTTAAAAGTTGACAAGAGGAGAAAATAGGGAATATGTTTGAATTCTTGTTACAGGAAAGGGCTTTCTGAACAGGACCATGATAATATTGGATTTGACACAAATCATTGACAAACAGGTCCACTTGCAACTGAAACGCTTTTGTATAACAAAGGACATCACTATTTGAAGAGGTAGCCTTCAAAATTGTCAAAAAGTCTCTACCATCAGACAGAGGGTTATAGCTAAAAATCAAAAATAATTAAAACTGCTAAATAACAAGAAAACAACCCAACTCAAGCCAGGGAACAAAACTAGAGAGAGAATTTTCAAAAGAAACACAAACAGATGAAATATAATTTTTTAAATATTCAATTTCCTTAGTCATCAGAGAAGTGCAAATTAAAATCTCTTTGAGAGTAAATCTTACTCCAGTCAGAATGACCAAGAAAAAACTGACAGACAATGCTGGGGAAGACGTGGGAAAGGGGAAAGCTTATGTACTGTCAGGGGGAGTGAAACTGGGAAGACTGGTATGGAAATCAGTAATGAGGGTCATAAAAAGATACAAATAGATATAGTACATGCTTCAGCTATACCATCAGGCATAAACCTGAATGACTGTATAACTTAATAAAATGATACAAGCACTCTATGCTCCTTGCTGCTCTATTCACAACAGCTAGGACATGGAAACAGTATAAATGTTCACCATAGGAATAATAAATCCTGAACCTATGGTATTTACAAAATGAAACATTACTCAGCTGTTAAGAAAAGTGAAATTATGGAGTTTGCAGGAAAATGGGTGGACCTGGAAGCAATCATCCTGAGTGAAGTTACTCAGACCTTGAAAGACAAATGTCATATATATATACACATATACATATATACACACACATATATGTATATAATTAACTGTATCTATACATATATCATAGATTAATCTAAATCTCATTTCATTTCAACATTAGTGTGAGCACTGTGCATAAAGAATAAAGAAGTCAGATTTTGAACATAAGGAACAAATAACAGAGATAAATAAACTCATTGTGATTAGAATCTAGACATTCTCCTGTTTGTAGAGCGATGCATGAAAACAAATCTTTTCTGTCATAATCGTTTCTCTGATCCAGACAGAACTCTTTTATGTCAGGACTCATTGAGAACATGAGTTGATGTCCCTCTGTGCTGATATCCAAACACTGGAATAAATGGCACTTTCATAGTGAGACTTTTGTTTTGGAGCTCCACTGTGAGCTGGAAGAGCCGCACAGTAGAAATTAAACTTCCTCTTACCTTTTTCTGTCACAGTGAACTCAGGTGACAGATGGTTCCCACAAAGGTGCCTACTGCTGAGCACAGACTCTCTTTTCCTGTAAGTGCCAAGTCTTTAGTGTCCCTCTGAGGCTCCTGTCCTTCATAAATACCCTGTTATTTTCTGAGACCAAGGACAAGTGTTTGTCCTAGGGACTCCTGGGATAGAAACTGAAGGAGAAAGCTCTTAGGATTAATTAAAGGGGACTTGTGACTTTATGACCCAAGCTCCCTGAAGACTGATGTGGAGGAGGATGGTCAGAGGAATTCCCTAGTGTTGGCAGGAGCAGTTTCCCCTCTACACCTTCATCTGCCAACACACTACATGCATCTCCCAGAATGCCACTGGTATTCTTATGCCTTGTGTGGAAGGTCTCACCTTGATATAAATCGACTCTTCTGTATTCTGCTGAGAGTACTTTGTCGCACCTTTTTCACCTTTTAATTTATTTTTTAAATAGTCTTTTTTAATTTTACACCAACTCCAGTTTCCCTTCTCTCCCCTCTTCTCACTCCCCCCACCTTTCCCCACCCCACCCCACTCCCATCCACTCTTCAGAGAGGGTAAGGCTCCCTATGCACTCCCCCAAACAAAACAAAATTCAAGAGAGAAAAGGAAGAATGTAAAATGAAAAAATAATCATAAGAAAAAAATCATCATGGAAGTTGCAATCAACCCAGCAGTTCACACCGTATGCCCTTTGGTTCATACATCTCTTCATCACAGAGTCTTTGGTCTAATTTGAGGCCTTTAGTTTTCACTCCATGATCAATGCTGGGCCTGCACTAGGACTCTTCCTGGTCATCCAGCTGCCACCCTGTGTTGTGGAGATCCTGCAACTCTGGGGTCTATGAGTCAGGTGCCTTCGTATGATCAGTCCTAGCAGATCATAGTTCTGGTGGATGTTGAGACAGGTGAAGGATCTGGGCCTGGGGAGCTGTAGGGTTGGTCCACCAGATGGGGAAAGAGGATGGCTCTCATGTAGCCACAATTTGGGGGATGGCTCACCCACAGTTCTGCTAACAGGGTTGGCTCCATTGTGCTGATCTGGTGAGGTGTGGGGCCTGCTTTCTCAAGTGTTACAGCTGGTGGAGGTCAGTGACAGCTCTCCTGCTCTTATGACAACAGGTTTAGCTCTCCAACCTGCCCCAGGCTTTGATGAGCAGGGCGAGGGAAGGAGGATGGTAGCCCTCTCCCATCCATGCTATCATGTGACAGATGGGTAATGGGAATGGCTTTCCCACATCTGGTGTTATCAGTATTGGCTCTTATGTGCTGCGCTGGTATGGTACAGGGCCTGCTCCCCTGAGTGTTGCAGCTGGCAGGGGTCAGAGCCACAGGACCAGCTCTCCTACCTACCTCAGTCATTGGTGTGTGTGTGTGTGTGTGTGTGTGTGTGTGGCAACTTTCTTCTGCCTATACCACCACAAACTATATGGGTATTGGGGACAGCTGTCCCATGCTCACAATTTTGGGGCTGGTTCACTTATACCTCCACTAACAGGGCTCTTTCTGTTATGCTACCATAGTGTGGTGCAGGGCCTGCTTTCTCAAATGTTGTCTGGTAAGGATCAGGGATGTCTTTCCAAGTCTATGACCACAGTGTCAGCTCTTCCACCTGCTCCAGGCATTAATGGGCTAGGGAAAGGGCTTCTTTCTCTCATCCATGCTACACAAGACAGATGAAAAATGGGGGCAGGTGTGCCATACTCACTACTTTGGGGCTGGCTCCCCACACCTGCACTAAAAGGACTGGCTCTATTGTCCTGCTCTAGTGAAGTGTAGGACCTGCTTTCCCAAGTGTTGCAGTTTGTGGGGGTCAAGGATAACTCTCCCACTGTTATGACCACAGGACCAAAGCTTCCACCTGCCTCTGATGTTGATGAGCAGGATGGGGAAAAGGAAGGCAACTCTCCCCATTCATGCTGCCATAGAACAAATTGGGAAATGTGGACCACTTTCCTATGGTCAAAATTTCAGGGTTGTCTCACCCACACCTGCACTAACAGTGTTGCCTTATTTGTGATGCCCTGGCAAGTGCAGGGCTTGTTGTACCCTGTTTTTGAACTGGTATTTTTTGATATACAATTTTTTGAGTTCATTATGTGTTTAAGATATTAGCCCTCTAACAGAGGTATAGTTTGCTGTGGGATGCACTACACTGTCCAATGCTTTTGTACACTGTAAAAATTTGTCATTCATATTGGCTTAGTAAAACACTGACTGGCCAGTAGACAGGGAGGAAGTATAGATGGGGCAACCAGATTCAGAGAATTCTGGGAAGAGGAAAGACAGAGACAAAGTCACCAGCCAGATGCAGAGAAAGTAAGATGGATATGACTTATTAAGAAAAGGTACCAAGTCATGTGGCTAAATATAGGCAAGAATTAAGTTGTAAGAGCTAGTTAATAATATACCTGAGCTAATAGGTCAAACAGTTTATAATTAATATAAGTCTCTGTGTGTTTCCTTGGGACTGAACGGCTGTGGGACTCAGCAGGACAGAAACTTGTATCTATGGCAGTTTATAAAAATCTTTTCTGAATCTGTAGTCTGCCATTTTGTCTGAATGATGGTGTCCTTTGGCATACAGAAACTTTTTGGTTTCATGAGGCCCCATTATTGTTCTTGGTACATATGCTGTTGGTGTCCTGTTCAGAAAATCTTCCCTGAGTTAATGAGTTAAGACAATTTGTCATTTTCTCTTCTCTCAGATTTAGAGTATCTGACCTGATGTTGAGTACCTTGACCCATTTGGAATTGAGTTTTGTGCCAGATAATAAGGATGGATCTACTATCACTCTTCCACATGCAGCCACCCAGTTGGATTAACATAATTTTCTAAAGACAGTAATGTTGAGCTATGTCCTTTATTGCTTGTGTCTCCAAGACTTTTATTATTAAAGGGGTTTGATTTTTTTCAAAGGCCTTTTCTGCATTTAATTGGCAGTTTTTGTAGAGGAGGTCAAGACCATGATGGGGCCACCAACTGAAACAGTTTATTTGACCTAATGGGAGTTCACCAACTCTAGTCGGTCCAAGAAGGAAATAGCATAAGTCCAAACTAGTCCTTCTGAATGTTGGTGACATTTGTATGCCTGGGGAAGAACAGAGGGCCACTGGCAGTGGCATCAGGATTTATCCCTACTGCTTGTACTGGCTTTTTATGAACCTATGCTCTTTGGATGAATAACTCAACCTAGATATAGTAGGGAGGGCCTTGAACCTTCCCCAAAGCAATGTGCCTTACCCTTTCTGAGGAGTGGATGTGGGAGTAGAGGGGTTAGGTGGAATGCATGGGATGAGGGGAGGGGGTGATAACTGGGATTGTTTGTAAAATGAAAAAAAGATTGTTTTATTTTTAAAATAAATAATTAAATTTATTAATTAAAAATCAATTATTGATTTATATATTGTACTATAGCTGTATCTCTGGGATAAAGCCTACTTTATCAAGGTGAATGATCCTTTTGATGTGTTCTTGGATTCAGTTTGCAGTTTTTAATTGAGAATTTTTGCATCTATTTTTATAGGGAAAATTTGTGTGTAATTCCCTTTTGTTTTTGAGTCTGTGTGGTTTTGACATCAAGACTGTGATCTTGTATAAAAGAATTAAGAAAAATTCATATCTTGTGAAATAATTTGAGGCATATTATTATTCTTTTTTAAAAGTCAGGTAGAATTCTATGCTCAATCTGTCTGACTTTGTGATTTTATTTTTTTATTGAGAGACTTTTAATCACTGTTTATATTTCACTAGGGTTAAAATCTTTATTTGTTTGTTTATTTATTTATTTTTAAAAATTTATTGGCTTTTTAGAAAAAATCTTTTAAAATTTTTTCTGGGTCTTGATTTAGCTTTGATTTGTGGTATATATCAAGAAATTTACCCATTTCTTTCAGGTTTTCCAGTTTGTTGAAGTACAGATTTGTAAAATTTGTTACTATGGTTCTCTTGATTTCCTTGCTCAACCCTTTTTGGTCTCCAATTTTAACAATTTTTATCTTCTTTTTCCACCTTTTAGTTAATCTGGCTAAGGGTTTACCAATCATTGATTTTTCTCCAAGGGTCAAGTTTTGGTTTCATTGATTCTTTGTCCTTTTTTGTTTTGTTTTTTATTGATTTCAGCATTGAGTTTGATTATTTCTTGTTGTCTACTACTTTTGGGTGTTATTTTGATTTCAGCATTGAGTTTGATTATTTCTTGTTGTCTACTACTTTGGTGTGTTACTTCTTCTTTTTGTTCTAGAGTATGTAGTTTCAAGTTGGTAATAGGAGATCGCTCCAGTTTTTTGAAGTACATAATGAGTGCTAACAACTTGCCTCTTGATATTTCCTTTATTGCGTCCCATAGATTTGGGTATGTTGAGATTTCATTTTCATTATATATCAAAATAATTTTAATGACTGTCTTAATGTTTGTCTTTACCCAGTTTTCATTCAGTAACGAGTTGTTCGGGTTCCATGAGTTTGTGTACTTTTTGTACTTCCTCTTGTTGTTGATATCCAGCTTTAATTCGTGGTGGTCAGAAAGGATGCAGGGTGTCTTTCAATTTTTTTTCTATTTGTTGAAACCTGCTTTGTGTCAGAATAAGTGGTCAATTTTTGAAAAGTTCCATTAGCTTCTTAGAAGAAGGTATGTTGATATTTTGTCTGGAGAAATGGTCTGTATATATCTGCTAGCTCCATTTGACTTATAACATCATTTGGCTTTAGCATTTCCATTCAGTTTTCATGTGGATGACCTGCCTATTGGAGAGTTGGGTATTGAAATCACCCCATATCACTGTGTTAGGGTCAATATATGATATTAGCTGTAGTAATGTTTCATTAATGAACTTGGAGGCTTTGTGCTTGGTGCATAGATGTTGAGAATTGCAATGCCATCTTGGTGGATTTTTCTTTCAGCGAGTACATACTGTACTTCCTTCAACATCTCTTCCAGTTAATTTTGGTTTTAATATATTGTGTCAGATATTAAAATGGTTAGTGCTTTCTTGCTTGCCTCTTGGGTGAGTACATTTGCTTGTAATATTTTTTCCATCCTTTTAATTCGGGTTATTTCTATTATTGATGTTGAGGTGTGTCTGTTAGATGCAGCAAAGGGATGGATTCTGGTTTCAAATATGGTATGTTACTCTGTGTCTTTTTGGGGGAGGAATTGTAGCCACTGATTGATACTGAGAGTTATTAGTGAGCAGTGCTTTTGATCTTGCTTATTTTGTTGGTATGATGGTTTTTTTAACCCCCTTTATGATGTACTAGTCTAGATAACTTATTCCTTGTGTTTTTTGCATGTTCAACCTCTTCATGTGGTTTTCCTTCTAATGCTATCCCTAGAGGTGGATTTGCAGATAGATGCTGCTGAAATTTAGGCCCATTGCTACACCACATCTCATGTTGTAGGAATCACTAATATGACAAAAGGCATGTCCTAGTGTTATAAAATTTGAGACCACTGGGAAAAGATCCACAGGATCAATGGAGATTATATTAGTCAAGTTTATTAAAATTGCTAATAGGGTCATAGTCTCTAATCCAAATCAGAGACATGTAGCCCAAAGGCATGTAAATGAAGGGCTTTTAAAGGCAGAACCACAAGAAATACTTTAATATCTTTCACAAGGAATTTGCAGAAGCCAAAGAGCTGTTCTGCTTTGTCAAGATTAAGCTGTCAAGGCAAGCTTAAAATATTCCCTGAATATCTGCACTCCCAGGTCACAGAAGTCAAAATTTAGCAGTTAGTCATATAAGAAGCAGTAGGTCATGGCTGTACATTTCTGGGTGGGGGTCAAGGAGTCAGGGTTGCTGAGATCTTTTCTTCTAGGAACTTCAGTTATAGACAAATGGCGATTAGGTGCCAAGATGGATGCCTAGCACAAAATGGTGTTTCTTTATATATTGCATTTCACACTGGCTCTAGATCATATGAATCAAAAATTGATTCATGCCGAGGTAGAGGTTAGTATCAAGGCTAGAGAGCTTGAATTTTAACAGAACTGATTCTGTTTTAAAAGTACATTAGTAAACAATTTAAAGTGCAAGAGCAGATCATAATGTAAAGGAGTCTGAACAGAGTAGATCCATCTATGGCAGTTTAAGTGGTGGTGTGCTATGGGACTAAGAGTGCTGTCTCAGTTAGGGTTTCTACTGCTGTGAGGAAACATCATGGCCATTAAAAGTCTCATTAAGGAAAACCATCTCATTGGGGTAATCTGTGTATCACCACGGGGTCGTGGCTTACCAGGAAGATTCTAACCCAC
>LOJH01068987.1:0-10034 GCA_001685095.1 Ellobius talpinus
GAAAGAAAGAAGATGCTGGGAGAAGGGAAGTTCAGTGTAGGGGGCGTACTGAGAGGATGCCAGCTAGGGACTCTGTAACTGGTACTCGAAATGCTAAGAAAGCCTGGAGGTCAGCAGGCGCTTCTGTATGCTAATAAGCACCACAATGCCATTTGTCCTGGATTTCTTTTGAATCTGACAGTTGCTCTCTGGATTAGTCAGGGTTCTTTAGAGGACCAGAACTTATTGAATGAATCTCTGTACATAAAGGAGATTTATTAGAATGACTTACAGTCTGTAACTAGTACTAGTACTAGCTGTCTACCAACAGAAGGTCCAAGAATCCAGTAGTTGTTCAGCCCGTGAGGCTCCACGCCTCAGCTGGTCTTCAGTATACAGCACAATCCCGAAGACGTAGGCTCTAATGCCACTGAAGGAATGGGCTTGCCGGTGAGAGTGAGAGACAGTGAGCAGAGAGCAAGCTTCCTTCTTCCATGTCTTTATATGGGCTGCCAGCAGAAGGAGTGGCCCAGATTAGAGGTGGATCTTCTACCTCAAAGAACTGGTTCTTTGATTAGAAGTGGTTCTTTGAGAATCTTCCCACTTCAATTGATTTAATTAAGTAAAAAAATCCCTCACAGGTGTGCCCATCCGTTGGGGTTTTAGTTAATTGCGGATGTAGTCAAGTTGCAACTAAGTATAGCCATCATACGCACGTGCATGCGCGCATGCACACGCACACACACACGCACACACGCATACCCTTCCCACTCAAGGAACTTTAGGGCAGAATCCCCTTTTCTTCCCAGCATTCTAAAGGTGGCATCATCTTCAGCCCTCAGATCAAAGCTAGCCTTCAAAGATAAAAATATTTTGATGTAAGCTGATTTATGATAAAGTGGTTTCTTTTGCGGTGACAGAGAACTCCAAGACAATTACTTTTGTATCTTTTGAGCACTTCATTAACCAGAATATATTTTAGCATAGAAAAGATAAAAAATAAAAAACTAAAGACATTGTTAATGTCTTGTAAGCTATTTCCATGCCTGTAGAGATATGACTATGTATTAGAATGTTACCTACAGTTCTAAATCTTTCTCACTAAATGCACTATATCAATTCTCATTAGCAAATATTCAGATTATCTCTTTAATGCAGTGGTTCTCAACCTTCCTAACTCCATGACCCCTTGATACAGGTCCTCACGTTGTGGTGACTCCCAACCATAAAATTATTTTCATTGCTACTTCATAGCTGTACTTTTGCTGCTCTTATGGATTGTACTATAAATATTTGATGTGCAACCCCTGTGAAAGGGTCGTTCGACCCACCCCAAGGGTTGCCACCCAGAGGTTGAGAACCATTGCTTTCATGGCCTCCTAGTCTTCCTTTACATTAATTTACTCCAAGCTCATTAGCCAACTTTATGTGTTCAACTTGAATCATTTCTAAGTGCTTTATTCTTACGTTTTGTGTTCTCAGGTTTGTAGTCCTACCCTAAAGCTCCTTTGCTGTCAACGGTAGCTAGGCTGTCAGTCAATAAGGGCTGGACTGCCTTCAGCCGTTCACGGTACCAGTCTACTGGACGGGAGTTGGTTGAAAGGGAAATTTCTCCCCCAAAAGTTAAACAAGAATAGAATTCATGCCACCAACACCATTTCTGATGTGTCCCCAAGGGTCTGCTTCTAATCTTAGCTGTATAAAGGACTGGCTTCTGTGTCACTGAGGCTTGTCCCAAGTTCATGGGAGTGAAAGCATGACACACTGGGGTTGCCTCAGCCTTGGTTTCCGGGAGAGAAAGCCTGAGCTGGGAAACTGCCTATCCTTGTTTTCAGGTCTGACCCAGGCGCATGCTCAACGAGCCAATCACGGGCCTCTCTTGTCTCTCACAGACCAATCACAGGCCTCTCACCGTCTATCCCAGCCTCTCAAGGTCTCTTATCCCACTTGTCTTTCTAGCTAATTTTGGCCTGTGCATTAGGCTGTCAACTGGTTAAAATGCAGATTCCTTCAGAAAGGCTGCCCTTTCTTGATTTTTATTGTTTACTCCTTGGGATTTATGAACTTTTACTCTATTCTCTGTGACATCTGTTGTTTCTTATTATTAAAAGTAATATATACTGGGGGCTGGAGACATGACTCAGCGGTTCAGAGCTGTGGATGCACTTTCACAAGACCTGGATTCGATTTCCCAGAACCCCCATGGCAGCTCACAACTGTCTGTGACCTCTGTTCCAGGGGATCCGACACCTTCCCACAGGCATACATGTAGGCAAAACACCAATGTACATAAATTTAAAAAGTAATATATGTGCTCATAGCAGAAATTTTCTTTTTTACCTTTTTTTGTCATTGTAGAAACTATGTGACCAATTAAGAAGAAAACAAATACCACCCATAGTCTTACTTTATTTTTTTATTTATAAAGTTGTATTTTGCACGTGGCTTGACAGCCTGAATTTTCCATTCTTGATATTCTCATTAATGTAACCAGAATAACAAATTATCCCGTTATTGCTTTTGTGGGCTGTCATTCCCTACTTTTTCTCGTTTATTTTGGAACTAGAGATGAACCCTCAGGGCTCCTGCATGATATGAAGCTCTATAGCACTGGGCTCTACCCCCAACTCACCATTCTTTGTTCTAAGAGATTTCAAGCAGAGAAAATGGAGAAAGTCATGAAGCACTCATGGAATTTTATGGGCATAGGAGGAATAAATAGGTGGCCCACAGAGTTAACCCATCTTATGTATCTTTCCCAGAATATCTTATGCATATTTAAACACACAGTCTATATTGGTTTTTCATAACTTTGTTTTTTTATTTTTGCACAGTTCTACACATTTTCACCCAATGTATCTTGAAATATATAAATACACAAAAGTCTCTTCATTCTGTTTGCAGTTAAATAATTTTCCGTTGTAAGAACATGTAATCTTAATGTAACAAGCCCCCCAACTATATATATTTAGGTTATTTCTAATCTTTAACGGTTTGCAAAACTACAGTGACTAACCCTGAACCCGCTTGATGGTGTAGATGTCTGAGTGTGCCTTGTGCCTGAGGGGTAAGTTCCTAGAAATGGAGTCACTAGGAGAAGTAAGTGTGCATTTGAGATCGTCCTTAGCAAATTGCCCTTCCCAGAGGCCGGCCTAGTTAGCTTTTTCCAGCAACGTGTGAATGCTGCGTCCTCCACAAGAACTCTTATTTTGTCACACTTGCAATCATTTCTCATCTGATGAGTAAAACATTCATGTCTTCATGTGCCTTCCTTTTGCTTGCTTACTTTTAGCATGAGAAATTCCAAACACGAAACTATCAGAGGTGAAGAGAACATAAACCATCGTCCAAACTTAGTGTTATTGATATGTCTGTGTGTTGGGGACTGAACTATTTTGAAGTAAATTAAAGACCATTGTGAGAGTTTCCCCTAATCCTCTTTGTGTCTTTGATAAGCAAGAGCATTTCCCACTTAACTTTATACCACTCTTGCTGGGCGGGTGGTGGTGCACAGCTTTAATCCCAGCACTCGGGAGGCAGGCAGATCTCTGGGAGTTCAAGACCAGCTTGGTCTACAGAGTGAGTTCCAGGACTTCCAGGGCTGTTACACAAAGAAACCTTGTCTCAGAAACAAACAAACAACCATTGTACCACTCTTATACCTGACACAATTAGCAACAATTTCCTGATAATCAAATCTGAGAGAAACATTTTCCCAGTGGTCTCACAGTTGCCTTTTCCAATAAGAGCAATTTGTTTTTATATTTGTGTGTGCTTGTGTGTGTGTTTTAATTTAGTTCTAGATTTATTTTATGTTTATAAATGTTTTGCCTGCCTGTGTATTTGTGTACCACATGTGTGCCTGGTGCCCATGGAGGTCTGAAGATAACACTGGATTCTTTGGGACCAGAGTTAAAGAGAGTTGTGGGCTACTATGGATGTGCTGGGAATCAATTCAGGTCTTCTGCAAGAGCAGAAAGTGCTGCTAACTGCTGAGCCAACCCTTCGGCATCATGCGTGTGCTTTTGATGTGTGATTCCACAAGCATCATGTAGAGCTTTTCATATATTTGAAGGACATATATATATCCTTATATATCCATATATATCCTTATACACACACACATATATCAATCAATAACAATTTGGCAAGGTGCTGTGTCACAGTGAAAACACGGAGAAGGTCAGAGCTGCTGAGTTCATAGCCAAGATATAGGTGTGCGTGCAAGGAGGTGGGAAGACAGGATGCAGACAAAGCATTGGGTCCTGTAACCCCCATTTTGAGATTGTTGTTTCTGCTGCTGTGATAAGACACTGAACCAAGGCAACTTATAGAAGAAAGGGTTTATTGGGAAGGCCTGGAGTCCTTGACCATCATGGTGGGGAGCATGGTGGCAGGGAGGCAGGGAGGTGTGGTGCTCAGGCAGTAGCTGAGTGCTTGCATCCTCATCCTCAGGTAGGAGGCAGAGAGAGCTAACTGGGAATGCTGTAGGCTTTTGAAACTTCAAAGCCTAGTCCATGTGATACACCTCCTCCCACAAGGCCACCTCCCCTTAATCTTTCCAAATAGTCACCAACGAGGGACCAAGAATTCAAATATGGGGGCCATCCTCATTTAATCCACTGCATGCCCTAGTCCCCTGAAGACTTCCTGCTGGGCCCCACATCTTAAAGTTTCCACTGCCTTCCAGGAGCAGCAAGTTGTAGACCTATTACATGGACATTTGGGGACCATTCCTGTCAAAGCTATAGCAGTAGTTTTTCACATATTAGCAAATTAATCATCTCTGTTATACACTCGATAGCATTTCTCCTCATTAGTTTCCCCTTGTTCATAATGTTCTACACACACACACATACACACACACACACACAAACCTTTTTAATGCATTTGAGCTTTCAATCTTTCATTTTCTGACTTTTGGATTTGGTGTCATACTGACTCTCCATTAGTCGCAGGGCTTCTCTGTGTTCCTGGAACTAGCTCTCGTAGACCAGGCTGACCTCGAACTCACTGAGCTCCGCCTGCCTCTGCCTCCCAAGTGCCGGGACTAAAGGAGTGTGCCACCACTGCCCAGCTTCCATTAGTCTTATTTTAAACAGCTTTCCTACCATCACTGATTATTGTCTTTTCATTGTTTCATTTTGTACATTTCAGTTTTTTCTTCAACTAAATTTGGGTCAAAAATTGAATTAAAAAATTCAAGTAAATTTGATCCAGGAAATCTTGCTGGAAGATGAAGTACAGATTTATTTATTTTTTTCTGAGTGGCCATCTACTTTTGCAAAAACTTTTACCAAAAAGTTCTCTCTTTTTCTTACGTATTTGAAACGTGCTTTTATGAGATGTCTGTATGTCGCCTGGACTGTTTCCTCTTCATCGCTGTGTCCACCTTTCATATGATAATATGGTACGGTTTAACCGAAAGGTTGTACTTAAAGACCGTGTGATCCATTTGCTCAAAATTTCTTTTGTAGGCCTCGGGTATCTTTTAAGGTTGTCTCTATGTAGACATATTTTTAAATACTTATTTTAAGATGTAGATGAATCATTTTGTCTCCTTGTTATCACTAGGGGCCTTGCAAATTAGTATTTTGGGATGACCCTGTCACACCTTCCCTGGTTCCTTTGTCTCTGGAATTAAATGTAAGTGTTAAAATATCCTTTCCCATTCATGCCCCAGCCCCCATCCCTGCCTTCTTGGTAGCTGGGAACTGAACCCAGGACCTTTTAGTCTGTCTGTGTGTCTGTCTTTCTTTTTAGAGATTTTTGTTTATTTTTATGTGTATTGCTGTTCTGCCTGCATGCATGTCAGTATGAAGATGCCATATTCACTAGAATTGAAGGTATAGACAGTTGTAAACTGTCATGTAGGTGCTGGGAATTGAACCCAGATCCTCTGGAAGAGCAGCCAGTGCTCTTAACTGTTGAGCCATCTCTCCAGCCCTTAGTCTGTATTTCTAAGCCTCTCATTCCAGAGATTTCCATGTCCACCTTAAAGCCTGTTTTCTACACACATTCTGCTAATCGTAGCTAGTGTGTGGCCCGTGGACAACTCCCACACCTGTCTGCTTGGGCTCAGTCCATCTCCCTTTTGCCCTTCCAAAGTGCTTTCCTTCATGAAGATCTTTTTGACAACTCCAGCTTTCAAAATGGCCTCTCTCCACATTGGCTACATGAGCGTCTATTATAGGTGCTATTCATCTGGTAACTAATCCAGTACTCCTTTGTGCAGAATGCATGTTTGTATTTGTCAGGGTTCTCTAATTCTCTGACACTGTGGTTCTCAACCTTCCTGATACTGCAACCCCTTAGTACAGTTCCTCATGTGGTGCTGACCCCCAACTGCACAATTATCTTTGCTACTTCATAATGGTAATTTTGCCACTGTTATGAATCATAATATAAATATCTGATATGCAGACGGTCTTGGGTGACCCCTGTGAAAGAGCTGTTTGACCCGCTGGGGGTCACAACCCACAGGTTGAGAATCACTGCTCTAAAGAAACAGACCTGATAGAATTGTGTAATTGTGTGTGTGTGTGTGTGCGCACGCGCATGCCCGCACTTGCAAGCCACTTATTAGAGTGGCTCATAGAATGTAGTCTGTTTGAGTAGTCCAACAATGACTGTCTCCCAACAGAAGGCCAACAATTCAGTAGTTGTTCAGCCCATGGTCTGAAGGTCAGCAGTCCCAGTCTGGTGCTGGAGTCTTAGAGGATTCCTCGAGAGCATCTGTCTATGTTGAAATCCTGAAGTAGTTCCTAAGACCAACACAGTAAAGCCTCACAACAGAATAGATTACCTGGCTAGGGAGAGTGAGAGTAAGCAGGAAAAAGGCAAAAGCTCCCTTCTTCCATGTCCTTTCATGTGGGCTGCCACCAGTAGGTGTGGCCCAGATTTAGAGTAGTTCACCTAACCTCAAATGAGCCAATCGAGAAAGTCCCTCACAGCTGGGCGGTGGTGGTGCTCACCTTAATCCCAGGGGAGGCAGAGGTAGGTGGATCTCTGAGTTCGAGGCCAGCCTGGTCTACAGAGTGAGTTCCAGGAGAGCTAGAGCTGTTACACAGAGAAACTGGCTTGTAACAACTCCCTACACCCCCCCAAAACAAGTCCCTCCCAGACATACCCAGCTGCATGGGTTCCAGCTGATTGCAGGTGTGGTCAGGTAGGTCACCACGATCAGCCATCTCAGTCTTGAGAAAATGCACTTTGTTTTAAGCCTCTCATCCCAGACATCTTGGTCACAAAATGAATTGGTAGTGAGTTTGTGTATTTTCTTGAACCAGATCCTTACCAAGGGAGTGTGAGCCAACTTGTGTCTCAATAGCATCTGGGCCAGTTCCTGGGATATAGTGATGGTGGCGGAAGGGCGGCACCTTCTGTGTGCCAGCACTTTTCATACACAACCATGCTTGTCAGTGGGTGGCTCTTTGAGGGCTTTAGTAGCGTGGGTATATTTGACTTTTGCAGGAAGTAGGGAATGGGTGTGGCCCCAGCTTGAGGAGGAGTGAGAAAGGAGGGGGAATAGAGGAGAATAGAGAGGCCATGCTTTATGCTACAGAGACATGTAGTTAGAGTTTCTATTTTTCTGTTGCTGTGAAGGGACACTATGACCATGGCAACTCTTTTGGTTTTTCGAGACAGGGTTTCTCTGTAGCTCTGGCTGTCCTGGAATTCACTCTGTAGACCAGGCTACCTTGAGCTCAGGAGATCCGCCTGCCTCTGCCTCCCTGAGTGCTGGGATTAAAGGCATGTGCCACCACTGCCTGGCGGCAACCATGGCAACTCTTAGAAAGGACAACATTTAGTTGGGTGGTTTACAGTTCAGAGATTCAGTCCGTTATCATCATAAGTGAGACATGGTGCTGGAGAGGTAGCTGAGAGTTCTATATCTTGCTAGACAACAGGAACTGAACTGAGACACTGGGCATGGCTTCAGCGTATATGAGACCTCAAAGCGCACCCCTGCAGTGACACACTTCCTCCAGCAAGACCATATCTACTCCAACAAAGCCACACCTCCTAATGGTATCACTCCCTCTGAGCTTATGGGGGTCACTTACATCCAAACTACGACAATATCCATGTTCCTCCCTCCATTGCTGTGTGGGCAAGGCCGGGGCTTTAGAAACAAGCACTAGCTCCTGCAGGGCCTTACTGAAGCTTTCTTCTTCTTCAGGCTCCATGTTAAGATTGCTGGGTCTCTTGTAAGCAGCAGGCCTCATGCATAGTCCTCTATTCCTGCTCATATGGCCATGGTCCAACCAGCAGCTGCCTCAGGCCCACTGGCCTCCCCAGCACTCAGACGATTCCCGAAGAGCATCTAGGTCTTAAGGGAGGAATGTGCTGAGCATGCCAGTGTGTTGAAGCTGAGCGAGCAGCTATTGGAAACTATCCCCATCCCGGGCCCTTCCTCTGCTTGTGATCATCGTTAGCCTCTCAGAATCTTTCCCAGGGTCTCAACACGGCAAAGTGTTTCACAGTGCTAGGGATTCTGGGTAATCTCCCCCCTTAAATGAAGGCAGCCAAGAGGCCATCTGCTGTGACCCAAGCCTGCAACTCCAGCATCATCGTGTATTGAAAACTGAAGAGGGCTCAGGGTGCTTTATGAGACTTCTCTACCAGTGTTTACGCCAGCCCAGCAGCCTGGAGTTAGATTCTGTGGCCCCGGCTAGAAGCATGTCTTTATTCCCTGTCAGGCACAAATAAATAGGGGTGAGCACCATGTAGTGAAATCTTCAGATTTTTTGTGTTTGTTTATTTGTTTGTTTTTGTAGACAGGGTTTCTCTTTGTAGCCTTGGCTGTCCCGGAACTAGCTGTCTACAGACCAGGCTGGCCTTGAATTCACAGAGCTCCGCCTGCTTCTGTCTCCCAAGTACTAGGATTAAAGACCACCTTGCAAAACCTTTGGATTTTTGAGCAAGAAACTTAGGAAACAAAAAGAATGTGTTAGTTTTTGAGGACACTCACCTCTAGAGTGGCCCAAACTCTAGTCCCTGGATCAAAGTTTTCACCTCTGACTTAAGGAACAAGTCTGGGGAAGGCCTCCGGGTGGGGTGGGGGTGGAGGCTACAGCTGCCTCTGCTAAAGCCCAGTATACCCAGAGTAAATACCCTTGCATTCCGTCCTGCATATCATCAAAACTTACATTTTTGCTAAAGCAGCCCATAAAACCAAGAAAACATTTTAATTTGCCCTTGACAGAAGGGTACATTGGGGATTTTCTTGGCCCAGAGGCCCAGAATGAGTGAATGCCACTTAAGTTTTCCATTTATTTAAGATCAGCACAGTTCCCCTCCTCTTTGTGGAGATCTTGTCTAAATGGCCGCCTTTGAAGTGTTTATATGTGGCTCGCACACCCATCACATTGCTCACAGAGTCTGTCTGTCAGGATAGGAACCCTCTGGCTCACCCTTGCGTTCCCTACGACCTCCACTCAGTGCTGAACACCTTACGGTGCTGAATGGGTGAACAGATGAATAAAGAGGCAGAGTTCTTACCACTGAAACAGCCACAAAGTAGGAAGGAGTCTGATGGTGTGAGCCTCAGGAGCTGCCAGCATCGTACCCTGGGGGCAGCACCAGCTCAGTTCTTCTTGTGTTATGTCAAGCCTGACTTTTAATCATCTAAAAAGCCAACCCTTCCTCCGTTTGGACTCAGTTGAGCGCACATTCAGCCCTCCTCTCCCGGTGTTGGCATCCCCTCCTGGATGGGATACCCCGTGTCTGCCCTGGCTGTGACCCACTCACACACCTTCTGCCCCAGGCATCCTGCAGGTCCCCAAACCCAGACATTTTCCCAGGTGAGCTCCACAGTGTGGTCACAAAATCACACTGTCTTCTCTCCTGCTGTTTCTGTCGTATTTTTCCCCTCCCTTGCTGTTCCTGTCTGCCATTCTCTCCCTTCTGTTTGTGCTGTCCAGTGTCTTCTCTCAGGCTCTAGCTTGGGATGCTGTAGTGATAGGAGTGGCGGGCTTGCTTTTTGTCCCACCCGGCTCCCACATGGCTAGCTTAGCTCCGGAAATAACAACACACAAATTGTATTCATTTAA
>LOJH01068994.1:0-10033 GCA_001685095.1 Ellobius talpinus
GCCTTGGCCTGTTGATAGGGCAGAACTTAGGTAGGTGGGAAAAACTAAACTGAAAGCTGGGAGAAAGGCGGCGGACTCAGGGAGAAGCCATGTAGCTCTGCCTGAGACAGTGGTCGGAACTTTAGCCTGTTACCACTGCCACGTAGCAATACACAGATTAATAAGAATGGGTTAAATTAAGATGTAAGATTTAGCTGATAAGAAGTTAGAGCTAATAGGCCAAGCAGTGATTTAAATAATGTAGTTTCTGTGTGATTATTTTGGGGCTGAGCAACTGGGAACCAACAAGCGGCCTCCTCTTCCTTCAACATGGAGGTGCCCATGGTATGTGCCTCCCAAGACACAAACACCCAAAGTTCACACATTAATAAACACAATTTTTAATTTAAAAATAAGTAAATAAATAAATAATCCCTTTCTAAAATGAGTTTCAGTACACACCTACTAAACCCCTAAAGTCTTTGATTTTCCAGCAAGAAACAATCTTCTTGTGTTCTTTGTTCAAGCAACTTATACCTCAAAAATCTTCTTCTGTAATTTTCTACACAAACTTTACTTCCCTAGCCAGATTTTCACCTCATAAATGATAATATTAAACTCATTATGCTGCCTGCTTACATATACAAGGGAGCTTTAAAAAAAGAGAGAGAGGTCAAATGAAGATTGGTGCATTTCTTATAAAAATAATGTTTTGTTATTTTTACTATCCCTACGGCTTTAATAGCCTATCTACTAGCAGAATGGACATTTGCCAGAATTTATTGCTCTACCACTATCACTACCGTGGAGCTTTCTGCAGAAGCTTTTTTTCTAAAGTAACTGTTTTGGGTTAGGCCTTGTGATTTGTTTTAGTGTGTGTATCAGCAAACCCCTGACGTCACTGCTGGGTAAAATGCTGTAGCCAAGGTGGTAAACCAAAACGATCTATAGCCAATAAAACAACAGTCTGTAAACAGTATTTATTTGTAGAATATTTCTATTATTGCCCTCTTCTATGAGACTAGCTCTGGAATGTCACATTAAGTGCTTATGGGGGCCAAGAGTACCAAGATCAAAGTTCAAGGAGCCTTCTCAGGTTCAAATCTCTGCTCAACAGCTAATTGGCTAATGACTATAACTACATTGCTTAACTCTGGTTAGAATTTGCTAACAACTCCATGAAACAACATCATAGCATAGAACTTAGTTCCAGCTCCTTGGAGGGCTGAAGCAAGAGGATTGTTAGATGCCAGGAGCTCTGGGCTATAGCAGCCTCTGCTGGTATGCGGACAGCACCAAGTTCAGCATCAGTATGATGAGTGCTCAGGAGTTGGGAACCACCAGGCTTCATAATAGGGGTGGAGCCAGTTCAGGTTGGAAAGAGAACAACTCATGATATCAGATATATAGTAAGATAGAAATCATTGTACAGCATCCATAGCAAAATAGAAATAACACTACAAATAGCTCCTATCTACTGTAAGTCATTTGGTAAAGGATACACATATTATATGGCATAAACACAAATGAAATATCAATGAATGTTTGTTCACTAAAGGAAGAAATTTCTGTTTTAGAATAAAAACTTTTTTTAAAAAAATCAACTCAAATATGTAAAGGTCCAGGGAACAACTTTAGATTTGAATGATCCAGTCCCATGTACAAAAGAAAATGGCAAAATCCATAATTACACATTCTGCTAAGTACAGTAATTAAAAATGCAACATTCTTTATGTTCTGTAACTTTAGTCTTTGTCACGTTCGTCAGCTACTGCCATCATTCCCATTCACTAAAGATATATCACTCTCTGCACTTAGTGATTGCTGAACCCACTGCATATCAAAATAACAAGCCCTGCTGCTCATAACTAGAGGCGGCGCCTTGAGTTTCCCCCTTTATATTCATTTTGTTAAAGTAAAAGTTTCAAAATCACTTTTGGATCTATTGTCCACAGTGGCAAAGTCAGCAGGAGAAGGGATGCTATTTGGCAAAAGAGCGCCATCCACAGCCCAAAAGACTCATCCTTCAAAGGTCAGCAAGGCAAAGCCAGTGTGCTAAAGGAAATTTTCCGGCGGTCACCACATAACCAGTCATGGGCTGATCGCTGGAGAATCAGTCTTTTAGAAAGCCTGGTGCAACTAGTTTGCCAAGAGAATAATTACATAAGCTGACATATGTAAAACCTCAGGTCTAACCTGAGCATTATAGTGGATGAACCGTGAAAAGGAGTCCCTTCAATTTTCTGTCATGTCTTAATTAGGGTTTCTATTGCTGTGATGAAACACCATGACCCAAACTTTGGGGAGGAAAGCATTATTTGGCTTACACTTCCACACTGTAGCCCATCATGGAAGGAAACCAGGACAGAAACTCAAGTTGGGCAGGCACCTGGAGACAGGAGCTGATGCAGAAGTCATGGAAGAGTGCTGCTTACTGCCTTACTCCTCATGGCCCATTCAACCCATTTTCTTATTGAATTCAGGCCCAACAGCCTGGGCATAGCACCACACAAATCAGTCTGGATCCTCCCGATCCATCACTAATGAAGGAAATGCCTTCCAGCTGGATCTTATGGAGGCATTTTCTCAAGTGAGGGTCCCCTCTTTCCAGTGTGTCAAGCGGATGTAAAACCGGCCAGCACACTTAGGATTCACCTGCAAAGGCATCAGGAGCTCAAGCATTTACGGAACACTAAGTATGCGTGAAATCTCCCACTGGATGCTCTCTGTATGTTTTGATCCTCAAGCCCACTCTGTTGAGATCATTTGTTGTGGGTTTTTACAGATGAGTG
This sequence comes from Ellobius talpinus, assembly GCA_001685095.1. Taxonomy (NCBI): domain Eukaryota; kingdom Metazoa; phylum Chordata; class Mammalia; order Rodentia; family Cricetidae; genus Ellobius; species Ellobius talpinus. The sequence continues at coordinate 2,772 of LOJH01068994.1, forward strand.
AAGGGAGAGGAAAGGATTCCCTTCCCTGGTTCAATAGCGCAAAACTAGGTAGGTGGATGCTTTACATCGTATCTGGTTTGATCCTAGCATACGTCAGGGCTTCTTTGAACAAGAAGAAATTTTTGTTTAAGCTCAGGAAAATACGGTGAATAGCAGACTGACTAGCAGCTGCTGGAGCTGAATGCTTGCAGCTGGAGAGGAGCAGGTAGATTAGGAGGAAAAAGACTACGGTAGAGATGATTGGCTGCCGAAGGGGCTGTGGTAAGGATGGCACAGGGACTCCCCTCAAGCCCGTTCTCTCAGTGAGTGTTTCAGTATTTACATGATAGTCATCACTGTAGGCTTTGTGTGAGAACCCGGTAGAGTATTCATTCAGGGGGAGTAGACTCTTTCTCCTCTCCAGGTGCTTGTTAGTGGAGGAAAAGAAAACAAACGAGCCACAGATATCCTATATACAGGACCAGGGAGCGCAGACTGGAATCCAGTGAGTTCTCAAACAGCAGGTTGGAACTAAAACAGAATCCCTCATGGCTATAGTGTTTACCCACAGGAGAGAGCCTAGAAGAGTTAGACCGTGAGGTCGTTTGAGCCTGCTTCTCTGATCTCATAGGATGCTAGCTAGGGTTTAGGCAGAAGTTAAATTGGCTTTGTTGTGGTTTCCTTAAATTGATCAAATATAGCTGGGGAGAAATGCCAATCAGGGGTCTTCATACTCTCAAATTTGAATGAAGCATGCATGGTAGGAAAATGTGGCTATATGTAAAACATGCAATAAATTTTCATCAACCACCCCACTGCTCCCCATTTTTCTTCAGTGTGTGCTCTAAGCCATGTATGAGACACTGCTTAATCTCTATAACAGGCAGAGACAGGCAGTTCTGTTCTCCATTCTACAATGAATCGCAAACAAGAGCAAGATTTTTCTCTAAACAGGTTGACCAACTAATAGAAACTCCAGGAAACGCCTTAAAAAATTCTAAAGGTTTTCTATTTTAATTTTATTTTTACAATTTGATTATAAGTGAATGTGGTTTTTTTGTTTTGTTTTGTTTTTGCTTTGTTGTTGTTGTTGTTGTGTTGTTTTGTTTTGTGAGAGAGGGTCTCGAGCTCACTGATTGGCTAGACTGACATGCCAGTAAGTTCCAGAGATCCACCCACGTGCTCCCCTCTATCTTCGGGGTTACAGATATGTTAGGGCTGGGGATCTGAACTCAGGTCCTCGGGCTTGTACCGCAGGCACTTCACAAACTGAGCCATCTCCTCAGCCACAAGGTACTCATTGTACAAATAATCAATGTTGGTTATCACTCTCAGTTTTCTCTAAATGTCCATTCAAATGAGTCTCGCAAATTTTTGTTTTGAAAAGCTCACACAGGTCACCTAGATGACCTACATGCTAACAGTCGGTTACTTTCACGTTAGTTCCCTAGAAACTTCTTTTTAAGACTGGACTTTTTCAAGGTCACACAGCAAATCTCTGGTAGGGATGATAAGGGATGGAATTTATGAACTTTGGCAGGCAGCAGTTTTCCACTAACCCTTGGAAACTCCTTCCCCTTGTGTGCTACTCGTTTATTTGAGAAGCTGGAATGTCCACCTCTTTTCTTTTGTGGGGAGGGACGAGTGTAGGTCCAGAATTGTCATCAGTCAAATTTGGTCACAGCCCCAGTGCTTTATAATTCTCCAGAGTCACTTTTATCCACATTACCTCACCGTGGTTCAAAAAATTGACCAAGGTCATCTTGTCAGTAGGCAAGAAAAACAGACTCAAATTGAGCCGTGTCTGCTACCAAAATGTGCTTTCTTTCCAGGGTGCTTGCTTGTAGGGGGCACTCAACACAGAAATGAGCACTTTGCTCTTTGTTTTTGTGTTTTATATAATCTGTCTGGATTGTCTTCAGGAAAAATCACACATAGAAATGTACAATCATTTATCTTGATTGTTTCCTTTGGGAAAGGGTGGGTTTTATGTTTCCTTATGAATTACTTTATATTCTCGTATGAATTAGCTTGTTAATCAAATCGTGAAAATAGCTTTTTGCTACACGCAGAGTCTGCTTAAGCAGACGTGCTGACTATTTCCTCTGGGTGTGGTCACATTTTACTATAATTGTTGGCCATAATGTCCGTGGTGTGAGAGGGTAAGACAACAGAGCAGACAGAGAATATGGAAACACATACGTAAATATAAGTACTATTTCCTATGCATATAGGAAGCTTATATACATATGTAATATATACATATGCATCATCACAAAAAACTGTGAGAAGCTACACACTCTGAAAATCATAGTAACTTGTACCTTGGACGTAATTTCTATCAAAGCCAGTAAACAGTATTCATGGCCTTCAGCAGGCAAGAAAAGTGTCCCTGAACACTCCAAATCTTTGTTCTCGCATTTTCCACGTAGCAGGACCACCACAAAAGCTCTCAGCTACTCTCTTGGTATCTAGACAGCAATACTGTTTGGACTAGTTCAATAAGCATACAAGCAAATATGCAAAAACATGTACTACACAGGCAGCAAGGACCTGCAACGAGTAAGTGACTGTGTTTAGCACTATCTGGAATATCTACAACACAACCTGCCCACCCATGCCACCCGTGGCGTGGGACACTAAGGGAGAGAGGGTAGAAAGAAGGGAAGAGTGATAAGCAGTACAGTCATCTGAACATGACATCAATGGCGCTTCCCCTTGCTAATTCATTGCAGCTGTGTTTACCAGTACAAGACTTGTACAAGGTCAAGCCAAGAAGATCAGTCAACATTGCTGCATAAAGAAGTAATAAGAATATCGCGCGCGCACGCGCGCGCGCGCGCGCACGCGCGCACACACACACACACACACCACACACACGGTGGACATGAACATAGGAAGGGGTGTATTGGGTGTGTCCATGGGAAGAAGGAAGAGAGAGCTGGTGTGGATAGAAATCAATCATTAAGACACACCATATACATGTATGAAATTGTGAAAAAGATACATTATATTCATGTAGGAAATTGATGAAAAGAAGAGCATATCAGAGCACAGCTCTTTCACTGGATATCTTCTGATCTGCTGCCAGACCCAAGCATATTTTACAGGGCAGTGTAATGACCCAAGAAGCCACTTTGTGACAATAAACACCCCAAATCGAGAAATCCTTTTGTAACCTAATTACTGAGCATATATAGGGAAAGCAACCATTTAGTTCCGAACATGTGTCTACCACAGGCACTCAGTAGCTGACTCCAGACTGGGTGTGGCTCATGTAGGCCCCCAAGAAGGAATTCTCATGGATTGAAGTCATGCAGAGTTAGAACCCAAGCAGGGCTGACAGAGCCATAGGCTGCTGCTGACCTTCCAGGCACAGGGCAAAGCCCATCTGTCAGCTCCCATTCAACATCTGGGAGTGGAGTGGGTGTGGTTGGTGAGTTAAGACTGTGTGGTTAGAGGGCGTTGCCAGGGACTTCACTGCAAGATTTTCACCCTTACATTTTATGCACATTTAAAACCAAAGGCTGTGCCTAACCCAAAAGCTAAAAAATGAAAAAGTTTTCATTTTGTTTTTCCTTTTAAGAAAATAAGCTGGGTGTGGGACCACATGCCTGTCCTGTACCCAGACGGTAGAGCCAGAAGGACCAGGAGTTCAAGAGTGAGTTAAAGCCCTGCCAGGATTACATAAAGAGAGAGAGAGAGAGAGAGAGAGAGAAATGGTATCAAAACTGCAGGTACTTCCAGTCTGCCTTTGTTCTGGGTTTTAAAATTTAAACGGCACAGTCAAGAGCTGAAGTCCATTTCAGAACTCATAAAAATGAAAGTTACTCCCCAAACAAGAAGGCGGCAGTGCTGTTAATTTGGAGATTCTTAGCTCTCGGTCATTAATCAGCATGCGAACACAATGGGTAAAATGCCAATAGAACTACTAATAGTAATAATAATAGTGTTTGTGCCATTACTACTTTTGCACAATTACTTTGTATTAACACACACACACTTCAACTATATTTATAAACCCAAAACACTTAAGAATGCGTCTTCTAAATATAAGCAAATCATCTGGCCTCCCAATTTTATAGAACTGTTTTAATGTTATAAATGTGAAATTCCATACTTTTTTATTTTGTATTGATTAGAATAAATACCCAGGACAATGACATATTGTCCGTTATTTGAAAGTATCACCTTGCTGGATGAGGTTTCTCCCAACACCAAATTAACCAACTTTTCCCACTTGAAATGCCCTCAGTACAGGCCTGGAGGACTCAGTACTTACATTGCCTTTCTAGGATAAAACTCACCCAGGTTTACAGTAAGTCATTTCACTATGTTGCTAACAGACTGCTTCTTGGCATGACCTCTAACTCTCAGAGATGAAGAAAATGTGTTTTCCCTTCACAAAAAGACAAAAGGGAAATTTCTGGACGATCGAAACACTATAGACTAGGTGTGAGCCTGCTCCGAGGACTGAACAGCAAGCTCCCTGGGAGAAAGGGTGCTTACACTACCTTCTCTGTTGGAACACAGGGAGGCAGCAGCTGGAGTAAACAACCGGCCCAGAGTTGCTGAGGCCAAGGTCTCAACAGATAGACCAAGACCATTTCCGCCCAGATGACATGGTTTCTTGAAAGGGACTTTCTAGTAGGAGACAACAGTTTTCCATTAAGAAACAGTCACACGAAGCATTCCCCAATACAGTTGAACTGACCAAAGTTTCCTTGAAATATGCCTAAGTAGGAGACACATAACCAAAAGCCTTCAGCAATCAAGAGAAATCCTCAAGAGTATTCTATTCACCCGGACACAGCTGTATTAGTTAAGTTGATGCTGCTCATAAATTATTAAATTTTCATGTGAAAATATTTTAGTTGTGCTGGTTTAAGTGAATTTCATATTAACTATGAGTTTGCATAATAAACCTTTTTTCTAAATGCATTAAACGTTCTTGACAATTTTTAAATGCTCAGATTGCCTTCTCCCAGACCCAGATGAGTTTGGTCTATTCAGTGTAGTATCAAGACTGAGCAGGCAGCACCGATGGAGATGTGACTTAGGCAATTGAAATGCATGTCTTCCAACATTCTATTTCTAACAAGAGTCTACGGTTAAATTTTTTCAAGCCTAAAAATATACTCTTTACGTAACCAATCTCTACCTGTTTTTCTTTTTCTTTTCTTTCTCTCTCTCCCTCTTTAAATGTAATCAACATTCAGATGAAAACCCACTAGTAGACCAGGCTTTTTTCTAAGGGAGGAGGGGTCCCTATGTAGTAATTAAATGCCAGTCTTAAAAGGATGTCTTGGATGACGGTTTATTTTCTCATCAAAGTGACCAATCCTATTCACATCAGAAGCTGCTGCTTGCTAAAAGCCACCAAATGTCTTTCAAAGCATTCCCTTATCCAAGCAACTCTCTCCTCCACTAAGAAAGAGGCATGAAGGCTTCGAGGTGGATTTGCAGGATGACGTGTACTTGATTGGCAGATGTCGAAGACGCGACTAGATGCACAGGTACTAAATGTAAATAGGTCCTCTGCCTGTCTTTCCGGTGTTACAGGGAAACAGAATATTAATGCCAAGTTAAAATACCTCAGTGTTCGCTCGAGAATTCTAACTATTAACCAGTAGAATTATTTAAAACAATCTATGCAGAACAGAGACTTAAGCCATCTGTACAGTTAAATTAGAGAGCTGGCAACACTAAACACCCAAACTGTTTATCCAGATTATACATTCCGTTGTACTAATACTCTTTAACGCAACAAAGTCAGCTTTTGTCAGCCGAATTAGGGCAATTACTAGTAAAGTATGCAAAACTAGAAGACCAGGGGAAGGGGGCTGGGAAGCTACAGGACACCTAACAAAGGAACTGGTACTTTTCCCCCCAAGCATTTGCCTCAAACGCACGGAGAAACAAAACTGTTGAGTGCACCCCACCCTTTCCCACAAAGATAAAAGTTTGCAAAGTTCTGGGAGGCAGTTCTCTAACCAACAAAAGCAGGGTTGATTCTCCCAGTAGGAGAGCATCTAACGTGAACACCTACTAACGTCGCGGAGGTCAAGTCCTAGCCCTCTTAGCTTTGCATCTAAGGTCAGAAGTGACTCCAAGGCCAGTTCCGCCGGCTTCTTGGCCCAGGTGGCCTTACAGAGTTGTCCCTTGTCAACTCCAGCCAGGTCCTTCGTAATTGAAAATAAGAGCCACAGGCCAGCCCCTGGCTACTCCCATGGACCAGGCACAGTAGCAAGTGACAGTTCCACATCATTACGACCAGAGACAATAATGAATGTAGCGCCAGGACCGCTATTCATGCCAGCAATGTTATTGCCTCCTTAACCCCTTCCGCTCCACTCTCCAGTGCTCATACACTGCCCGCACAGCCCCGGTGCGGCTATTCATCCAGCCCATCCATTGCTGGGGACCAACTACTTCCACGACCCCCCCTCCCCTTTCAGCCCTGGGGATTTATTTCTCATCCTTGGCAACTGTCAGGCAAACACTGCAACCAACAATTCCAGTCGGGGGAGCAAAGCATTTGCTTAATTTACATTACTTGCTAAGTTCTTTTAAAAATGTTTAGGGAGTGGGACAAGTAACCACCCTCTTTCTTCTCCGCGAATCCGACCTCCGCTCCTGGCTCGGCAATAGCATCGCCCTTCCCCGGCCCCCTCCCGCTTCCCAACACTTTCCCCCCATTTAAGAACACAGACCAACCAAAATGATTTAACTTGAGCAGATGACAGAAGGAAAATAAAACACGTTAAGAGAATACGATCTGATTTGGGATGGCAAAAAAGGAGGGGGTTGTTTATTTTGATAAAAAAAAAAACGGAATCGGCACAGACCTGAACAGAAGCTGCAGAGCAGGAGAAATTGTTTTCTTTCCCTCACACAGAGTCCCCCTCTCTCTCGCCCTTTCTCTCTCTCTCACACGCGCGCGCGCACACACTCGCGCGCGCACACACACACACACTCACTCACGGCGTCACCCGCGCACACTCACGCACACGCACAAGCAGAGCCTCTCAGCTGCTCTCTGCAGTTCTCAGGAAATGAATGGGGGGCAACCCAGGGAACTGTTGTACTTGCAAATGACTTACCCAGATCACATGATGCGCTAAATGTAGGGTGGGCCGGTGGGTGGAGGCTGTCGAGACGCGAGCCCAGGTCTAACGTGGGGAGCCTCGCCAGGCCCGCATCGAATTACCCCGGGGCCCAGCCGAGGGGGTTGCAAGAAGCCGCTCTCCTCCCTTTGCAGCCCGCAGCTCAGGAAATCCGAG
>LOJH01068995.1:0-10033 GCA_001685095.1 Ellobius talpinus
GGGGGGAGGGGAGGAGGTGGAAATTTTTAATAAAAAAAATACCAGCGAACAAAGCACCTTTACATCTTGAGGATATACACCACAAAAAGAGAAAGCTGAGCTTTCGTCTGCACTGCTAGAAGGAGGAAGGAAATAGCAAAGATGAGATTGGTGATAAGTGAAACTGAGAACAGAAAAATAGAGTCAATAAACTATAGTTTGTTGACTTTTCAGCAAAATTAGTGTCTAAAAAGGAAAAATAGAAGACACAAATGAATGAAATCAGAAATGAGAGTAGAGAAATTAGTATCAGTTTTACAGTAATGAAATATACATGGATTCTAGGAACAGTGTGTGACAACAGATCAGATAAGTTAATTAAATGAAATGGACACATTCCTAGAAACACAAATTATAAAAACTGGCATACAGAGAAATAGAAAATCTCTATAATTTTGTCACCAGAAATTGAATCAACAGTGAAAACCTCTCAATAAAGTATCCAAGACCACACAGTTTCACTAGTGAATTCTATGTTTAAGAAGAATCATTACTAATTCTTTACAAACTCTTGCAAAAGAAGGAGAAAGGGCAAAGGAGAAGGAGAAAGACAAGGAGAAGGAGGAGACAATGAAAGAGGAGGAAGCCATCTTAATGTGCTGCAAGAATCCAGCATTACCGAGATAGCAAAGCTAAGAAAACACAAGATAGTTGCAAACAACTTTCAAAAACTATAGATGCAACAACCTATTGTGGTGTAGGAGGTCATTCTGTATTTGTGGTACTTTCATTGGTTGAATAAAGAAACTGCCTTGGCCTATAGATAGGGTAGAACTGAGGTAGGAGGGAAGGACAGAACTGAATTCTGGGAGGAAGAAAGCAGAGTCAGAGGGAGCCACCATGAAGCTGCCAGGTCAGACATGCCGAATCTTTCCTGGTAAGCCACGACCTCGTGGTGACATACAGATTATTAGAAACGGGTTGAGTCAAGATGTGAGAGTTAGCCAATAAGAGGCTAGAGTTTATGGGCCAAGCAGTAATTTAATTAATACAATTTCTGTGTGATTATTTCGGGTGTAAGCTAGCCAGGTGGGATGGAACAAGGGGCCCAGCTCCCTACTACACTATCGCTAACAAATGAAATTGTGCTATGTATTAGAAAGATTACACATTGAATCAGAATTGCCCAACAAGGGCAAAGGCGGTTGAAAAAAACATTTAAAGTAATCACTATATTAAATTTATTAAGTTAGTAGACCATCAAGGAGGTGGTAGAGGGGAAAGGCAGCACGGGGAATAGGAATAGCTTAATGAAAATGCCACAATTTGACCATTGCTTTGTATGCCCACTAAAAAGCTAAAATTAACAGGACAAAGGAAAAAAAGAACACGTGATCATCTCATTTGATGAAAAAGAGGATTTGGTAAAATTCAACATGGTTTCAAGATTAAAAATAACTCAGCAAACTGGAGTTTGTATAGAACTTGTTGAATATGTTAAGAGCATATGTGGAAAATGCAGATGACATCAAATTCAGTACTGAAAGACTAAAAGCCTTTTCCTTCTAGATTTGCCAATTTCCATTCAAGACAAGGATGTCCGCTTCAGCCTCTGTATTCAGCATCATAGATTCTAGTCAGAGAAATCAGACAAGGACAGAACAGAAATGAAAAGGAAGAAGTCAACTGTCTGCACTGGCAGGAGACACAAAGTTCTGAAGAATCTGCTAGAGCACAAGTTTTCTTTTTCAAGATGCTTTTGGCTATTGTGGGTCACCTGAAATTCTCTATAATTTCAGTATCAGCTTTCCCGCATCCTCGGTCGAGGCATAGTAGGAGGTTATAAGGTCAACATCCAGAAATAATGTTTCCAGCAGATAATACATTCCAGCAAAGAACAATCAAAACCACTAAATTTTGAAAAACAATTCAGCTTTTAAACATATCATTGCAATGCAATTGCCTGCTAAAAAATTTAACCAAAGAGGTAAAAGACTTATATAAAAACTATATTTTTTTTGAAAAAGTACAAAGACATCTTGTACTCATGGATTGGAAAATGTAATATTGCTAATATATTAATACTCACCCAAGTTCATGTCATTTCCTTCAGTGTTCCAACAGCCTCCACTGGGAACGTGGGAACACTGATACTGAAACTTATAGAGTAGTTCAAGTGGCCCACGGTCTCCAAAATTATCTTGAGAAAGAAAAACCTATTTTGACTTGAAGGAAGAAACATTTATTTTATCTCTTGGTTTGAGGAACTTCAAGCCCACAATGTCATGAGGTCAGCCCATAGAGCCATAGTAACTAATGTCAAGGACGAAGATGCAGAGAGCTTGGGTTGGAAGCTAAAGTGGGTATCAACATCAAAGGCACATCAGCATGACCCACCTCTGCCAGTACCAGTCATATCTTGCATCCCAAAGGTCCTGTGACTTCCTAAAACAGCACCGCCACTTGAGGATTAAGTGTTCCAACACATTAGCCTATGAGGGATATTTCACATCAAACAGAGGACTTGTACTTCCCATGTAAAACTTTCATCAAAGATGCAGTAAGCATCTTTGTTATAATTTGTGATAGAAAGTTATACTAACATAGGCATGAGAATATAAACTTACAGAGTAGAATTAAGACTCCCAAATTAAATCCACCATCTATAGCCAAATTGCTTTTGATACAGGTGCCAGTCTCATTCAATGGGAGCAAAATACTTTCTTTCACAAGTGATGCTAGAGCAACTACAGCAAGTAAAAGAAATTAGACGCAGACTTGTGTGCATCCAGACTTTACTTGCGATGGATGGATGAACTGAATGAAGAGCCCCAACCATTAAACTCTTTGAAATACTGAGGTGTTTTAGGGATTTGAAAATAGATGAAATGACAGATACCTGTAGATGTTACAACGCCAAAAGTAATTGCTAAGGTACGTTGTGGACTTTGAGTAAAGATGATGTCCCATGTGGGTTCATAAACTGTATGCACCACCTGTGGAAGGATTTCAGTAATTTTGGTCTCTGGGACTAGAAGGAACATCTTTTACCTTCTTCTAAATTTTTCTGTGAACCTAAAACTGTGAAAGAAGATAACAGTAAGCTGGAGAGATTGCTCGGTGGTTAAGAATACTTATTGTTCTTGCAGAAGACCTGGGATCAAATCCCAATACTAGTTGACAGTTTACAATTGTCTGTAAGTCCAGTTCCAGGGCACCTGGCACTTCCTTTTGGCCACCTTGGTCATCACACACATAATATACACACATATATGTAGGCAAAACACTCATGCATATGAAATATAGATAAATAAATCTTTTAAAGTATCAAAGAAAATTAAAATAAGTCTTGACATAAAAACTCCTAGAACCCAACTATTTATTTTTGTCAGAAAGACAAAGACAAAATGCCCAATGAGTTTTTTTTAAAAAGGCAAAGCATGTTCCTCAAAAGGAGATATAGAAATTGGCAATAAGCTCATGAATCATTAACATTAACACCACTAATCACTAGGGACGCGCTAATCAAAGCTGTAATAAATAAGTGCTGGTGAGGACACAGATAGTCCAGCACCCTTATACGCTGATGAGAATTTAAGATGCCGCAGCTGGAGTGGAAAAGATCTGCTGCACAGGGGATGAGTGTGATGTTCCTACAAGGTTAAATGTATCATTATGCCACAATTTGGCAACACAGTTCCTACAAATGGAGCACAAAGAACGGAAAACACTGAGTTGTATCCCCAGATCCTGATGTTTATTATACGTCATGTAGTAAACCTCGTGTCCATCAACCAATAAATAGACAAAACATGGCCTGGCAGTGCAATGGAACATTGTATATCAGTCTTCCAAATGATCTCTCATACGTGCTACAATATGAATGAATCTTGAGAGTTTTCTAAACAAATAAAGCCCCTTATAGTTTGTACTTGTCCGTGGTACCTAGAGTGAGAAACTTAGTAGAGTCAGAAAGTGGAATATGCTCTCCAGGGACTGTAATATGGGATGGGGTGGGGGAGTTAGTGTTAGTGGGTGCAGGATTTCAGTTCAAAAAGGCGGGAAAACCTGGCACTGGATGATGGTGAGCGCAACAGTACAACTCTCTGAATGTAATGAATGCTGGTAACCTTTGTCAGTGGTTTTGGCATATTTATGTCCTGAGGGTTTTCCATCAATAGAAATATAAATCTTGGGCTAGAGAGTTGGCTTAGAGCACTTGTTCTTCCAGACAACATGGGTTCAATTCCCAGTATCCACACGGCAGCTTACAACCATATGCAGTTCCAGTCCCAGGAGATATGGTGCTCTCTTCTGATCTCTGCAGGTACCAAGCATGTGCATGGTGCATATACAAACATGCAGGCAAAACACTCATACCCATAAAGTAATAAGATATATAAATCTAGACATTTTCCCTCATATCTGAACATGGTGGTACACTCCTATAATCCAAGCAGTAAAGACAAGAGGAATGTAATTTCTAAGCCAGTCTGGGCTATAAAATGATATCCTCTCTCAAAACAAAACAAAATAAAACAAACAAACAAAAAGCAAGCAAACAAACAAACAATTAAAAAAAACAGATCCTTTGCTACTGCCTTTTGACTACCTGGTTAAAACAAAGCAGAATTCAATGCTTTGAATTCAGTTAGTTCAATGCTTTTTTTTTTCATCACTAAAAAAGTAGTTAATTTATGGTTGTGGTATGTTTCTTGCATTAGCACACAAGTGTCTAAAGCCAAGTGTGCTAGGTAACACACCTGTAACCCCAGCTCAAAGGAGGCAGAGGCAGAATCACACATTTAGTGGGAAAAAAGACTACTGAACAAGTCACTTGTACAACTCTGCTGCACCAGCATCTTATCTGTGACTCTTGCCTTTCCTACAGCAATTAACTTGTAACAATTGTCTTAGTATCTTCGAGTGGCTGTAGCAGGCTTGCTGACATGCTGGTTTACAGGGAAGCTTGGACAGCCAAGGTGAGTAGGCAAAATTCTCTCTAAAGAGAAATTCCACAGCCATCACAGTTCTCACCAGAACGAGTGAGCTCTGTTTTGTTCAGTCTTCCTTATAAAAAAAAAAAAAACCCAAGAGTAACACAGCACACTAAAACATGTTGAGAGATTTTTTTTTTTGGTGTGTTGTTTTGGTTTGTTCTGAGACAAGGTCCCATGTAGTCCAGACTGGTCTCATACTGGTAGACTGTAGCTGAGGATGACCTTGAGCCCTTGGTCCTCCTACTTTTGCGTCTGAATGCTGGGGTTATAGGTATGTGCGACCATGCCTGGTTTTACCTACTGCTGGGGATTAAATCCGTGACCTTGTGCATGCTAGTCAAGCCTTCTACCAAGTGAGCTATGTCCTCCTTTCCCCTCACCAGTACCCCCATTGAGAGAATTTTAACTTATTTAAATAAAATCCTTCTGCCTTTAAAATTCTTTCTTTTTTCTTTTATTTTTTACTTTCTTAATGATTGAGAATTTCACACATACATATGATCTATTTTGATGAAGTCCACCTTCCACTTCATCCCTGCCTGGCCAGACATTTTGACTTTTGGGCAAGGAACACCATAAATCGAGAGAGCTCCTGGTGTCTACAGACTGAAAAGGGAAGGGGATAGAGGAGGAAGCTGCATCTCTATAGCAGCCCTTGGTCTCCAGCTCCACTCAACACTGTTAGTGCCCACCCTGGCCTGGTGCCGTAGTTCTCACCGAAATGGGATTAAGTGACTTTCACAGATCTGCACTAAATACTTCCTGGATTTCAGATGTTGGTGCCCTGGGACAAAACCTCAGTAGTCAAATCAGGTCAGACCCTTGGCCTTTGTCACAACATTCTACAGGACCTGTAACCTTCCTGTCCCTCCTGCTCCTGCTTCAGTCAGGAGAAGAAACTCATAACTTCTGTGAAGTGGTAGAAGGGACGTTTGTCTTCCCCCCCACCCCCTGCATCCCTCCATACACATGGTGGCTAATTGTGCTGCTCACTAAGGGTCGGGGCTGCCGTGGAAGGCCACTGTTCCCCTTCCGCTTTGATGTGCACGCCCTTCTTCTCTGTCTCTCCCACCCTCCTCTCTCTAGTTATTTTTTCAAACAGGAAGCACCTGTCCTCCCCCTCCAGGGTGTACGTAAGCCCAAGGAGCCAGGTGCTGTCCATGCAGTGGGAGGCCACAGCTGTCTTGCCTGTGAAGAGTGGTTTGGGGTGAGTTCTCTGAAGATCTTTTGGACTCTGTATCCAAGTCAAGAGTTTAATTCATTGTATACGATTTCTGCATTTTTAAAACTAATTTATAAAGCCTTCACAGGAAAGAAAGATGATGAATTTGCATTCTCAAAACCAAACCACAACAGTGGGTTTGATGTCCCTTAAGAATGGGAGATATTTAAAAGTAAACAAATAGAAAACCAGTCTCTATCCTTCGGTAAAGAGCTTTCCCGTGGCTGAAATCAGGTATGTCAGGTTTAGTTTTAGAGAAGAAAGAGATTATTTTTTTTTTACCATTTCTTGCCAGTGTTGGGGTCTTACCATTTCTTGCCAGTGTTGGGGTCTTACCATTTCTTGCCAGTGTTGGGGTCTATAGGAACCTAATTGCTGTCTGGAACTATGTAAGTAGTAAAATCGATGAGTTGTTATGTTAGGCTTTCCCATAAAAGCATGAACTTTCCAACCTCTTCTTGGGCAATGTCACAGCATCCTTATCTTAGTCCATTTTCTGAGATTGGGTAATTTACAAAGAAAAAAGGTTCATTCTGCTCACAATACTGGAGGTTTAGAATGTATGCCTGCTTGGTTTCTAGTGAGGATCTCGGTTTCTGTAATTCACAATAGAAGCTCAAATAGACATGAACAAAGAAAAGTTTCTTTGTAACAATCCACTCTTGAGATAATTGTTTGACTCCTGCCAGGATTGATTCAGTCCTACGAGAAAGAACTTAATCACCTCCTACAGGCTTCACCTTCCAACACTGCCACCATGGTAACCAGATTCTACTTGAGTTTTGGTAATGACAAACCATATCCAAAACTCATCCGAAACTATTTCTAAAACTGATCATTGATAGACCTCAGAGGAGGTCTGACCAGATAAGACTTTCTACTGACCTAAGGCTTCCAGTGGGCATCTTGTTCATGAGACTGAGATGAAGGAAGACAGACAGCTACGAATTTAGGTTTCTCCAAGCTAACTAGGTGAGGGGTTGTGATGGGATGTGTATGAGCACCCCGCACAGTCCACTAACAGACAACCCTCCTGATGGAAGAAAACGTCAGGAGTGGACACAAACACACCCAGAGACATGCCAGACATCCTCAGGAAACTAACGAAAAGCTGAGCTGAGTGCCAGGTGAGTTCAGAGCCAGGAACAAGAGCAGGCGCACACGAGGTGGATGTCAGAAGCTAGGGGAGCAGTGCTATGACACTTGCTTACAGTCTCTTTCCTGTTGAAGCTTAACTTACCTGCAGTGAAGGACACAGTGTTTGGGGTTACAGATTCCTTGTATGTACACTCAACACGTACACCTCTGACCAACTACAAGGACATTTTTAGGACCATCTCTAAAGGACTTGTTTGCCTCTTATGCTCACACAAAGAATCCCTTAGAGGTCCATTCCAGAACCAATTCTTCAAACCTGTAGATGTATTCCTTTTTTCAAAAAATAAGAAATAATTTTGCAGCAACAAGACTTAGCTCTATTCTAATTTCTTTCTTGCTAGCATTTAACTTACAAGAGTAATCTTTAATCACGTCCACTGCATTAGTTCTAGAAATACCTTTGCATTTTAAACAACTGAATAACTAATTGTCTAAGTGTAAACAATTCTGCATCTTGGGAAATGTATTCGTGAAGGGAAAGGCTGTCTGTGTGAAGCACTGGCTGCCCCTAACGGGGGAAAAAAATGAAAGTTTCCTTTTCCCCATGATGATAAAATCAGAATTGGAACTATCTCATCACGGGGAGATTTCTTATGATTAGTCAACCAAAAGCAGTCAGAGGAAGATCGAGTTAATTTTTAAAAAGGAACTGTCTCAGGAAGTATGTTTTTTTTTCTAGAATACCTTCAGTGCTTTAGAGGAAAAAAACTGTGTTGACTTTACTAACAGGCAGGCTACAGCAACATGAGTGTGTTTTCTCTAGAATACCTTCAGTGCTTTAGGGGATGTGTTGGCTTTACTAACAGGCAGGCTACAGCAACATGAGTAGAATTCTGGTGCTAAAAATTTCCCCCAAATTTTTATCCACAGGGAATGTCTTTTATTTATTTTAATTTCAAAATAAACTTTGTTCTTACAAAAACCTAAAAATAAGCAAAAACATCACACATCAAAATTACAGAGACTTCAAAGTCTAAACAACTCAATGGACTTCTCGACACAGTAGGAACATGCATTCAATAAAAATGCTGTGAGGGTCCACATTAGATTGACACTTTTAGTATCAAATACATTTTATGGATTTATCCACTTTTGACGGTTTTAAAAAGATGATTTTCTTAAATTTTAAAGAAGACAATGTCAACAATTTCTTCACTTTAGAAGTTATCCACCATAAGACATGAACAAGACAAAATCTAGGGAAAATGTACATTTGTCATAGTTAGTATTTTATAATATTAAATATAATTTGACACTAAGTAGGATACATTTATACAAACGTGATACAAATGTTTCTGTAAATATCTGTTAAGTGTGAATAATTTAACATAGCATGTCACAACTCCCCTCCCACTGTGCCTCTTCACTCTGCCTACATGGCTGTCCACACAGGTGTCCATCTGTCATTTTTAATCAGGCACCCACTGAGGAGTCAGACTCAGGCAACACATGCCAGTTTCAACACTGCACTCATCAGTCAAATCTGGAGACAGTAAGAACCACAAGCCAGGGCAAAACATCACCATGGAAGAACAATGTACAAAGACCAACAGATAATTTGATGTGTGACCACCCGGCCCAGCTGCAGATGGATTCAGCACCAGCACCTGGGTGATTAAACCATGAATGATCCTAACACAAACTTGGTTTGAGTCTGACTTTAAATTCGGAAAGAATGTGTACCCTGAGGCACTGTAGACATGTAACATTAGTGACAACTGAAGATTGATATTCCCCAGAACAGAAAGTTGGGGGCTCCCCCTGCCTCCAGTCAATGGAGAGGTTTTAGCCTCTTGTAAAATGAGGAAGGGCTGATTGCAGGATTAGGCTCATCTGAGCTTTTAAATGCCACCGTTTTCCATGAGATACTTTCCTCAGACTTTTAACCATGAGGAAGCAAACGCAAAAGCATCCTTTTTGTAGGCTCTATCTGTTCCTTACTGATGTCAGTGCTTTTAAAGGGATGTGAGAATCTGTAAGAAGCCCTAAAAGTCACTGAAAAGTCAAAACCAATGTCATCCCATTGTCCGTTCCCCCTTGTCCTCTCACGAGAAAACGCAGGCCAGCAGCAGGAGTGTGCCGGCTGCCGATTGTGAGCTGCTAACGTTGGTAGGGTCAGTGTTTAGTGCCAAGTTTCACTGCCTTCTAGGAACCTCATTTCAAAAGCCGGGTGACTTGCTATGTTCTGCAGCTAATATCTTTTTAGTTTCTTTTTAAAGCCAAAAGGTAGGGTTCACTTGGTGAACCTCTCTTTCCCAGTCATTTCGCTTTTACGTGGTTATCTTCTTTTGTGCATCCACTCAGAATGCATGTAATGAGTGTTCATTCGGGGCTCAGAGATTGGAGCAAATTAGCATTCACCATGGGCTCTGACAGAGATGGGGGCCAGATCTTTCCTCAGCAGGAGTCTCTCCCATCCCAGTCTTGTGAGTAGATGCACCCGAGTCCGCCTCAACCTCCACTTCAACTTGTTTTACTAGAGTAGGACTGAGGTGGAGGTGGCTGGCACAAAATTAGTCACTCACCTTCTTCGAAATTTAACCTCTCACAGAGAGTGAGAGGAGGTTTCTCTCTCCCCATACAAAAGGTTTGTGTCGAAGCTATTTTCTATTGAGTAGAGAACTGAGCAGAGGTAGAGAATGAAGAATGCTGACAAGGAGAAAAGAGACAACAG
>LOJH01068999.1:0-10032 GCA_001685095.1 Ellobius talpinus
GGACACCTGGGATCCCCTCTAGAGTCAAGACTCTTGCCAACCCTAAAATGGCTGAAATTCTCCCCTTTTCTGTCTTTTATATTAAACTCCAACCCTGGTGCGCTCCAACCCTGGTGTTTCTCAGTTATGTTCTTTCTCACTTATGAGACGTGGTACATGCTACCAAGAATACCTCCAAATCGTCACACATGTTGTATTTAAACCACAAGTCAAAACTTTGACTTTTCATGAGATCATGACTAATTTCTGTTATAATTGTATTCTATCTAGTATGAGAAAGGCTTTCAAAATATGGAAAATTAAGGATGTGAGTAAATGAATGTATTTTCTATGTCTCATTGTTTCCGCATTTGATTCCTTGGGTAGAGTCCATGCTCAGGTTCTTACTTATACTTACTTCTCCTCCTTTTGATTTTTATTGTGTGCTAAATGATCATCTCTTTGAGGAGAAAAGCTCTACTTTTAGAAACCTGTAAGACTGTAGGAATTCCTGAACCTGCCACACTGAGACGAGGCAACTTATTTTTAAGAAAGAAGGTGATTATAGAGATTCATTAGTTGATCATTAAAGAGAATGTGTCTTCAAAAATAGAGAATTTTTATTCTTTTACATCAAAGTGTAGAAACAACATTCATAATCAGTTTTATTCTATTGTTTTCCAATGCATTCGACATATTAGCATTTCTGAATCTAAGAATTAATTCATCAGTTAGTCATAATTTTAGGCTGACTTGGATGCATGGGTAACTTCCAATACTGTTGGTGCTATGTTTCACAAGTACTAAAGTAAATTAAATTTACAATCCAAATACTAAAAATTATTTCTGCTGTCAGTGGGAAAAGACAGTCAAAACTGAAATTGAAAAGCTGGATTTCAGCTTGGCAGTAGTGAAGGATGCCTTTAACCCCAGCACTCAGGAAGCAGAGGCAGCTGCATTTTGAGTTCAAGGTCACCCTGGTCTATGGAGTGAGTTCTAGGCCAGCCAGGGATACACAGAGAAACCCTGTCTCAAAAGAAACCAATGAAAAACAAGCTGGGTTTCACTAAGTGTGAAATTAGAACATAGCATTAAATCTCTGATATCTATAAATTCTTGTTACTTTGTTTTTTTTATGTGCATGTGTCAGGGCGTGTGTGTGGAGGTCAGACAATAACTTTGGAAAGTTATTTTTTTCTTTTACCTTTATGTGGCCCCCAGAGATTATCTCATTCAAGGTAAATTTTCAGTTTTGCTTTTTTGTTAAAATATAAATACCATGTACCAAATGATTAATCTTGTGAGCAGTCTTCCCAGATGATTGGAATTTTCATGAGAAAACACACCTCTTTGCACACACCTACCCTGAGTTACAAACATGCACAGTATTGGAATCTTTTATGAACACTGTTCTTAAAGGAGAGTAGATATAAGAAAAAATATCAATAGGTGTCAGATAGTCAAATATTGATTGTAAATAAAGCATTTGGTAATTAATGCTTTTGAATGGTGATGTTTTTTTCCTGCTATATGATTTTTGTCTATTTGAACTTCCACCAAATTTCAAATTTGTAGAAGAAACTTTTGAACCAAAAAAAGAAAAAGATGCTAAGTATTTTTCTGTGTCACCAATTCCTAAGCAAGAATACTGTAAAATGGGAAAAGGCCATCTAGGTCTCTAGGAGCAGAGGTTGTGGCTTCAGCCACCACCATGACGATGGTAATTCTTATAGGTGAGGTGATGTTTCCTAAGAGAAACAATGAAGCACTGAAAGCAGACAAGATACTATATTGACAGTAACACCAATCATCAGGGGTGTTTGGTTGACAGTTCCTAAATAAGCTGAAGTCTGGGGAAGGTCTGACAGCTGTCAATCAAAGGTTCAAAACAGCATGCCTTTCAACAGCTGAGCTTATTTGAAGAAAAAAACCCTAAACATTAAAGGGTGCTTACAATGCAATATTATCATGACATTAACATTATTCACAGAACTCAAGAGAGCATAAACCTTAGTCAAATATTTTAAAGGGAAATTGGGTCTTTTTATCTGGATTAATGCAGACCCAGTTGACATGTTCACGGTTTAAAAAATGGCTATTTAAACCATTTTGTATTTACATATACATCATTAAATAATTTTTTTAAATATCCTCATAAAAAATTTAAGACTTCCACTTCCTGGGAATTACTAGGGGTGACTGATTCATTTCACTATTACACATGGAACAAGCAAACAATGGAAGAATAAAATATTGACAGTCTTGGGATATAGTTCAGCTGGAAGAAGGCTTGCTGAACCTGTAGAAAGTCTCAGGTTCAATCCCCAGAACCATATAAATTAGACATCATGGCACAGACCTGAAATTTCAGCACTCACAAAGTATAAACATGAGAACCAATATTTTAAGGTCATCTTTGACTTAACAATGAGTTCCAGGAAAGCGTGGGATACTTGAGTCCCTGTCTCAAAAGACAGAAGCAACAATGAAGCAAAACCAATTGACTATAAATGGACCAAAAGAATAGTGATCTTGAAGAAAAGAAGATATCAAAGCAGTCTGAAATTGACTCAGATTATAGGTGTGAGGCATTTTCTATGCTTTGTCTTGGTGAAATGAGTCTGTCATAAGTGAAAACCAACAGAATTCTTGAATTGAGAGATAAATTGAGTTGGGGAGAAGGTAGCTAGAGCTCACAGGACAAGAGAACATTAGATTAGAGAGTTGTTTTGATATATGCCATTGATTTCCCATGAGTATTTGACTCAGTAGTGATTAATTAATTTGACAGAAATCTACTTGACCTTGGGAAGGACACCTAAAAGAGATTGAAGGAAGCAGCACTCAGCAGCCCCACAGGGCTTGGGGGTGGGTGCAGTATGCCTTCTTACCAACTATACTAGAAAAAGAGTCTCTCAAAGATTTGCATAAAGTACCCAAAATTATTTCAGCACTTAGGAGTAATTAGCACTGAATGAGCACTGCCTCCCTCCTACCTAAGGAATCCAGAGAAGCAGCACTCAAGACAAGCTTTGCCAATTGCATTTCTCATGCTTCATATTAGCATTGAAGGGTATATTTTGGAAACCAAAATTTCTGCTACATGCCAAGATTAAATTCACAGTATCTAATATTTGAACTGAATTTTAGAGGCATGCTGCTATTCTGAAAATTCTTGAATCTGAAAATCACCATGGCAAGTGAAATGAGCTAGGCCCTGAAAGACATTTAGCACATGCTTTTTTGTATTTCCCATCTAAAAATGGAAGCATGAAAGTACAAAAGAGCCATTGGAGAAAGGAAGGGAGACCTATGAGAAGGTCTAACTGGAACGATAGTTAGATTATGGACAAGTAAATATGATCAAATTATGATGCTTGCCTAGAGTGTGTCATCATAAAACCCATTAATCTGTATAATTAACCTATGACTTTTATCATTGAAAAGGAATATATGAATAGCCGATTTCTTCTCTATAACAGGTGTGTGCCTGTAACTGAGACACTAAAATGATTTTGTAACTTCATCTCATAAAAGAAATGTTTTGAGATAAGGCATAAAGAAAGTTCACATGAAAGGTTGGAGATGCTGCTCAGTTGCAGAATGCAGGTCCACCATATACTCAGAGGCAAAAGTCTAAATATGCAACCTATTGAAGCTGAGAAGTCTGAACACGTTTTATGTTCATTTGGAAAAATAGAATAATACAAAATGAAGTATACTATATCATACCTATAAAACACAATAACATTACAATACATTTATCAATGACATTTCCACACAAATTGAGATATTGAGTATTATTTGAATTATTCAAATATTTGATTTTTATATCTCCATCTCAGCTTTATTTTTTCAATAGCTATTGATGAGTTTCCAATATCAAATATAATGTTCCTTGTTTTTTTTAATTTTCCAGAGTCACTCTCTATATAATGTTCTTTATGTCTAGCTTCTTTCAATTAATATAAAGATAATTGTTTCTTGAAAGAATTGTAACTGAAGGAATCATTTGAAATACAGCAATCAAGGAAGACCAGAAAAGGTGACAATTGTAGTCCCATATTTTAATTTTATGTCAGGATCTCTTTGCGATGATAATACCCACAGTTCTAAACTTTAGGGTGCAGTTTGGACTCTAGGGGAAGCTAGATAGCTCATGACTACTCAGTAATTATTTGCCTAATGAGCTTAGTGGCTCTTGGTGTGGTGGAAGAAACTCACACACAAGAAACAAATGGCACTTCGTACATGGGATGATATGAAGTCCTTGGAAGGTACATATGCGAAGGATTGGAACTAATGACTGGATTAAGCCTCCCAAAGTTCCAGAAGCTTAGAAATAACTAGGATGAAAGAGATTACAGAAAGGCTGTTTTTGCTGTTAAAGTCGTTGATGTGAGTACATGCTACTAAATTTGATCTGAAATTTAGCAATTTAAGAGAGTCAATTTTAAATTTAAATAACTGTCTTTAATGAACACTGGGTTTTCCTATCTGTCAGCTTTAGGTCCTTCAAAGAAAAGACAGGTCAAGCATGAACATGTTTACCACCCCTTTGCTCATTAATGTTTAATGCCCTGTCGTCTTTGTGCTGCCTGCCTCATAAGGATGTTTTCCCTGATTGGTCCTGGCAGACATATTACATCATGTCACAGTACATGCTGCTTTAGAGACTTGATTAATTTTGAATACTTGGGTACATATGACAACACATTGGTAGGTCAATGATTTTAAGATATTTAATATGCTGAATTAAATGCTATGTACAGATTCAGGCAAAAATGGCCTATGTTCAATATTTATGATAGTCATAGACTCAGTGGAGTGATTTTCCTAAAAGATATATTGATAAGTAGGTGACTTATTGCAGGTATCAGCGACATGATAATTAATGATTTGTTTATTTACATTAAACTAAATAATTACTTGCAAGTAAGTATTTGGGTAGTGAGAAAACTTACTAGTTTAGATACAAATAGTAGGTATTTAATTATTTTGATTCAAAAACAATTATCTCTTAGTATTAAAGAAAAACCAAACAGAAGCAATAGCTTTTAGCTTGAAACATGCTTTCCAAATGTGTCCTTTGTCAGCAATAGCATCAATGTCATCATAGAACAGAGTTTTCCTTTGGATCCTGTAGCAGATGTGTCTGAAAGAACACGAAGATGGCTTAGACATGTCTGTTGTGAAGGTTCTGTGAAATTGTTCTTTTTCAGTGGCGTAAGACCTGACTTTCAGTGCTGACTCAGAGCCCAGAAGTTAAGGGCTGGCTTTCTTTATTGTTGACAACATGGAATCTATTTTGTGGTGGTTTGGAACTTTATATACAATTATTTTTCTTCTCGAGCAATGTCAATACCATGTTTTATTTATCTCTTCTTTATCATAGCGTGAAAGTTTGGCTATGTAATAATAATAAATAATAGATACATATTTGAATGAAAGAATAATTATTGACATACAAAGGTCAGACTATACAGTAAAGTGAGAAGGGAAAAATGTCAATCATGTGTTCAACCTTACATTTGGTTCCAGTGATAATAACTTCAGTAAATTTCATTGAAAGTAATATGAATAAATAATTAATGTTTATTTAACGACTGTATTATGGTTGCTCTGCTGTGTTACCTATGAATTCCCAAGCAACTCTGTAAATTAAGAAGGCTTACTCTGAACTTACAAAAAGGAGATTCAGTTAATATTCCAAGATCATAGTATTAGTAAGGGAGGAAGAGTCCCAGTGTTCAAAGGGAAGGAGCCTTTCTTTCAAATCCCTGCTTACTCATTCATTGGCACTTTTCTAAACACACCAGCCGTACTCAGTAACCTCTATCCACACAGAGTTTTGAGCAGGGTGCAGGATTCAGATGACATTAGATTCTTCTGCATGAACTTCTCTCCTGGTGTCTCTCCTCTCTTTCTTTCTCTCTTGATATATTTGTTAATGGTACAGTCTCCTCAAATTCTACTTTCCAGCATACACTTTCTCTTTTTGCCTGCATCCCACACAATTTCATTCCCATGTTGTCAATTGCAGTCAATCTTTCCAATTAAGGATCATCAAATCTTGCATTATTTGAGAAATAGTTTAAAATTTATTGAATCCACTTGTACTTTCCCCAAACATGTAATGCAAACTTTTTGAGTTCTGTCCTTCTTAATGGATATCTATATCTATCTATATTTATATCATCTGCTTATTCTCACTTTATGTCTAGGCTCATTCTATCTCTATACATATATCACATCTATAAGCATCTATCAGATATAAATATCCACCTCTACCTATGGATTTATATATCACCTTTCGTTGTGCCTTTTCTCTCTTCTCAATTCTACTTAAACAATACTCCATAACTCTACATTCTTTCCTCCTCTTTCATACTTTTCTTCACTTTGAGCATGGTAAAGAGTCTCCTTGGAAGACTTCACATAACAAAGTGTGACAATGTGGGATTGATTACTTGAGATCTCATCCTCAGATTGGCTTAGATTCTTATCCATTTGGTTCTATCTTGGAATTCCACATTATTCTTGCTGCCTTTTTACTCAAATGTCCTCCCATACCAAACTATAAACATGAATGAGCAAGACTTTAAATTTTCTAATATTTTTACTACATGGATTCTTCTTTCTTATCTGTGCCTGTTGATGATTATTTTCTGGTTAAAAATGAAGACTAATTACGAGTCCTAATGTCAAGCTGTCCGATTAGTTAAGTTCTACATGAATATCCTTATTTAGCTTTATTAATAACACCAGGAAATGCTCGGGAGAAGGTACAAAGGATAAAGGGGGCAAGCCTGGGGAACTTAGACACATAGATCCCTAGACACATATTCTGAGAAAAGTGGATTGACTGCAGGTGTGCATACCTCTAGTGCCCAAACTGAAAGTTGGACACAGGAGGACACAAGATGTTTGCTGGCAGCTAATCTAGCCAATCGGTGAGCTCTGATTAGAGGAATAGTGGGAGATACCTATTATTTGTCACTGGCCTCTATAAGAGCCTTCCGTATCAGCGTAGATACAAATATCTACACTCAAAGGTATGTTATTCTAGATCCCTTTTCACCATGACTTCTGGGTCAGCACCCCTTGAGGTTTCTAGGAGATGTCAGATCCCCTTATAAAGCTAAGCTACTAAGCAGATATCACATTACTTGAACATCTACGCTTTAAGCGTGTAAGGGTTGTGAATTTTTCCACTGGCTAGAAGTACTAGAATTGGTGCTGTTATAGTTTGCTGAGATTTTTTTCTCCCTCAACCTTGCAGAGAGATGATTTCAACCTAACTCCTTATGGAGCCGAGAGCTAGGAGCTAGTATATTTATTCTCTCTTACTAGACCGTTACACCAGTTTTCTGATTTTTAAAAGGCTTCTGACTTTTCTCTTGTTGATTTTTGGTGTTTCCTCACGCTCTTACCTCAAAGCCTATTGTTTATTCTCCTTCTCTCTCTCTCTCTATTTCACTTTTCCCCTTAAGGTAGAGCATGTAAGTTTTTGGTTCTTCTGTTTAGCCATTTAATACCCTCTGTTACTCCTTTTCACTATTTAAACAAAACAAAACAAAATAACCCAAAAATGAACGTTCTTTATTTTCTTGTTCTTTGAATATATTTATGCATTTGTTTGCTTTTACAACTAACCACTGTTTCCCCTCATGCTCTCCTTCCAGTCCCTTACCCCTACCTCCCCTCTGTCTCCACCACATCCACTCTTCCTCTGTTTCCAATCAGAGAAGGGCAGGCCTTCCATGGATACCAACTAAACATGACATATCAACTTGAAGGCTGGGAAAGGCAACCCAGTATGAGGAATAGGGTCCAAAACCTGGCAAAAGGGTCAGAGCCAGCACCTGATCATGCTGTCAAGAGTCCCTCAGAAGATCAAGCTGCACAACTGAGATATAGATGCAGAGGGCTTAGGTTAGTCCTATGCAGGTTCTCTGGTTGTCACTTTAGTCTCTGTGAGTCCCTATGAGTGCAACTTAGTTGATTTTGTGATTTTTCTTGCATATTGATGCTTCTGTCTCCTACAAATCTTCCTCCCCTTCCCACAGGATTTCCTGAGGTACACCTAAGGTTTAGTTGGGGATCTCTGAGTCTGTTTCCATAAGGCTGGATAAAACCTCTCTGAAGACAATTGGACTAGGCAATGATCTATCAACATAACAGAACATTTTCCACATCATTACATTGACTAGTTTTGTTCAGTTGTGTTCCCTTCTCTCTTAGCCTCTGGTCCATGCAGCCTCTGGGTCTTGGTACTCCAGGCAGTGTTGGAGGTGGGATCACACTCATGGCATGTGTCTGAGGCTGAGCAGTCATTGGTTAGCCAATCCCACAATCTCTATGCCACCCTATCCCAGCATATCCCATAGGTAGAATTGTAGGTCGAAGGTTATATGACAGGGTTGGTCTACCAATCCCTCCATTGAATTGTGTTAGAATTTTGAATCTCTCCAAGACTTTTATCATGAAGGGATGTTGGATTTTGTCATCGTTTCACTAGTTTTAAATGGAATTGGGGGAGGGGAAACATGAGCCAAATATATTGTATGAAAAATTTTAATTAATTATATTAAAAAGGTGGAGGTGGTGGCACACGCCCTTAATCTCAGCACTTGGGAGGCAGAGGCAGGTAGATCTCTGTGAGTTTGAGGCCAGTCTGGACTACAAGAAATAATTCCAGGACAGGTTCCAAAAATTACTGTCTTGTATATGTGTTTGTGTGTGTGTGTGTGTGTATTATATGTTAAAAGACTATTCTAGAATTTTTCCTAATGTATGGCTTTTCTTGATAATAACATTAAATTTATGGAAAGAAATGGAAGATATCCAGAAGTTTTGGACAAAGTTATTTTAAGAAATTCATAAGTAGGCAGAAGACCAGGTACTTTCCTGTAGTTTTCACCAGGTAAGCAGGGATCTGTTATTGCGGAAAGGATTATCCACGACATAGAAACATAGTTCTTTCAAGAACTTTTCTTAGAAGTTTAGACACCTTTGACTCTAAACACCTGGAAAGTGAAACACCTGTTTTTCTTTTTTTCTCTCAGTTGACAGAAAATAACCATGCAACAGGTATGAAGTGTGAAATTAAAGTTATCAAATGGTTTACCGATATTCCACTACTTTCCACAAGAGTTTCACCTGGCCCTATATGGCATTAAGTACTAAAAAACCCACAAATACCCAAAATCTAAGAAGGCATTTTTTTTTTCAAAATTTCCTCATAGACTTGGAAAGATTCTAAAACATTTTCACTTAGGAAGACTAGACTGAACGCTACACAATATAAGACAAGTTCATATATGAAATGAAACAGTAATCAGAACAAAGGCTTAGGAATTAAATGTAATTTTTCATCCTTTAGTATTTCAAGGACTTATAAATACATGTCCACTGACTACTGATGTCTACTGTGACTCATTGAGAAGCCCAAAAAAGCAAAGACCTGATAGGCAGTGAGTATAGTCTTACTCACTGTATAGTGAACCCCTAACCTTCAGAAAGGAATAAGCATTAAGCCCGGTTGACAGGTCTCAGTTCTCACAAAGATGCATTTGTCCTCCTTCTCTCTGTCCACAGCTGGAAGTGTCTGTATTTGTGCCAAACCTGTTTCTTCAGCTCCCAGCTGAGCACGTTTGAAGAACAGACGTTAAGTGGGTATCCATCAGGGGGTGTTCAGCATCGCTCAGTTTTCCTGAAATAAAGAAAATTGATCAAAACTCCCAGAGAGTTCTGGATGCTTTTAAAAATGATATTTTGATAAATTGCTTGCTGATTGTTGGAGAAAGAGAGAGGGCAGACTGACTGATAGGTGAGGACAGCTTTCCTACACATGCTTGATAGCCATCCTGCCCACAAACCTATAGCAAGTGCCATGTATTATGATGCCTGATGATAGTTTGACACCCAAGATACAAGTAACTGAAAATGAAACCCCTCTGTTAGAATGCACAGTATTTAATAGAAAGGTTGTGGATAATTACTCTCTCCATGGATAATTACTCTCTTGTGGATAATTGTGCTCTCCGTAGC
>LOJH01069006.1:0-10032 GCA_001685095.1 Ellobius talpinus
AGGAGGGAGGAAAGGAGGAACTGAGAATCACAATTATGGTAGTTAGTACTGTTATCCTGACAAGAACTAGAATCACCTAAGAGACAGACCTCCAGGCTCCACGCCTACCCAACCATGATAGGCTGTCCCCTTGAACTGTGAGCCAGAGTAAACCCTTTCTCCCTTAAGCTGCATTTTTTAGATAGTCACAGACATGAAATCCATACCACAGCCGAATAGCTATTGCTTCTTGGCATCTTGGCTAAGATCAAGTATAGTAACTAACTTAAGAAGAATAAGGTCTTTTAAAAAAGGCCAATTATTAGATATCGGTGTTTTTATTTATTTAATGATTCACTTAAAGCGCTGTTATACTGCCTGTTGTCAAGCATGACTTCACTTGGTACCTGGAACAGAGTAATCAGGACAAATCGCTGAAACAAAGGTCGTTGCCCTTAACAACCTGCTGACGGGCCCCACATATGTTTCTGTAAAACCGTGCTTGCTTCCCTGGCCCACCTTGGTGTTTTAGAGCACAAAATGAGAATACAAACTGGACCCAGCATTGAAGCCTTTCAGGAACCATCCTGGCTTCGGTCTGCTGGGGACATCTCCCCCCCCCCAGTGTTTATTCCAGAAAGATTCCCGCAACATAACTACCACTAAAATCCAGTTACCAAGAACATTCTGAAAACTCAGAGCTGGTATTCTCAACACACTACAGAAAAGCATGTGACAGCCATGGCTTCGAGGGACCACACTGATGTTTTTGTGAATGACACTGACTTCCTGAAGGCAAGGGCCTCCCAGAAAGCAGAGCCCAGAGCTACCACTCATTTGCTAGTTCTGCTCACCCCCACCTTGCCCTAGAGATCTTGCCAACTGTGATACCTTAACAAGTTTCTCTAATCTCACAACTGGCTTCTACCTCCAACATTAGTGATAATAATTAACAGTAATGATGTTAATAGGCAGGTCTGGTGGCTATAATCCCAGCTCCTGGGGGTTCAAAAGAACAACCTGGCAAGATCCTGCCTCAAGATTAAGATTTACAAAAGGCTAGAGAGATGGCTCAGTGGTTAAAGCACTTGCTGCTCAATCATGAGGAGCAGAGTTCAGATCTCAGAATATACCGTGGAAGAAACTGGCATCTGGCACACACCTATAACCCCAGCTCCAAAGTAAGTGGGGATATCTGGGGCTTGCTGACTTCCAACCTAGCTGAAGAAAACATAGCTCTAAGTTTCGGGAGACCCTGCCTCTATGCATACCCTAACACACATGCATACATAGACTCACATGAACACATACACATGTGTAATAAGTAAATAAATAAATTTTAAAATATGCAAAGAGAGGATTGGGGACAATACTATAGGTTCAACCCCTAGTACCACAAAACAAAGTTATTAATCCTGCCGCACAGAAACAACACTGATTCCCTTAGGGAGTAACAAGATAGTAGTGGTTTTAAATGATGGAAATAGAAGTCCCGCACCCTCCAGGTCAGTTTAGTCATGCACACACTTAAGCATATCACATGCAAACATGTATACACACACATACCACACATACACATGCAACAAAGGTTTAAGGAAAATCACGAACATTTATGGAGCACACATTTGACGTACCAGATCGAAACGCCAGCGTCACCGTGTAGACCAGGAACAGCAGGCAGTAGTTGATGAAGCTCTGAAGCATGGGTGTGTTCACTCGGTACTTTTCCGCCAAATACTGGCTGGTGATGGCTGTGCCACATATACATAAGGACAGCATCTGACCCAGAGCTATGGTCTTCAGAATATCCCTAGAAAATAAGGGACTTATTTCGACTTGCAAGAACCTGTAGCTCACACATATGCACACTTTTTGCTATAAACACAATATGAATTATTCTAAATTTTATTCTCATAACTGTTCTAAATAGTTATTCTTTATATCTTTGTGCATATGTGTACAATGTGTAATCATTCTTTATTTCTTTATACATATGTGCACAATGTGTGTGACATATCTGTATGTGTATATGTGTACAATGTGTAATTATTCTTTCTTTGTGCATATGTGTGCAATGTGTATGTGTGACGTATCTGTGTGTATATATGTGTACAATGTGTAATTATTCTTCTTTCTTTGTGCATATGTGTACTATGTGTATTGTGATGTGTCTATATGTATATGTGTATATAATGTGTAATTAGTATTTACCTATTTGTCCATATGTGCACAATGTGTATGTGTGATATGTCTGTATGTATATATGTGTCTGCAGTCTCATGTGTGGCAGTCAGAGGACAGCCTTGGGTATGCATCTTCCTGTTTCAACTTTGTGAGACGGGGTTGTCTTATCACTTCACCACTGTGTACTCCCAGTGAACTGGCCTCCAAGCTTCAAAGATCCTCCTGCCTCCAGCTCCCATCTCCCTGCAGAATCACTGGGGTTGCACGGGCCTACTATTGCGCCCAAGTTTACAGGGTTCAGGTCTGCACACTTGCACAGCAAGCACTTGGCCCACGGAGCCCACTTACTCACGTAACTTAGAGATACAGTCTCCCATGGCCCAGGCTGCACTCGCACTTGCCAAGGAGTGGAGAATGACTTTGGACTCATGGCCTTCTCACCACCACCTTCCTAGGGTTACAGTCATGTCCTACCATACCCAGTTTATGACATACTAGAAATGGAACCCAGAGCTGCATCCATGGTGGGTAAGCATTCTACCAACCGAAACATATCCCAAGCCTCTTGAACTCATCTCACTGATTACTTCATGAGCACAAAAGCTCAATTAATAGAGTTTGAAAGATTATATTTTTTATTCTCTTTTATTTTTCTCATACTCCACCCCCCATTTCCAAGGAGAGCTACTCTTCCACTCACTGGCCATCCATTTAAAGATCATTTTGTTTATTTAGCTCTTCATGTACCATGGGTGGGGTGTATCATGCATGTGCTCCTAGACACACACACTAAATAAATAAGAAGTAAAAGAGAGGAGGCAACAGGAAAGTGACACAACATGTAAATGTACCTGCTACCAAGTGATGACCTGAGTTCAAGTTCCAGGACCCACGTGCTGGGAGGAGAGAATCAACCCTTGCAAGTTGTCCTGTGATCTACACACACACACAAACACACACACACCATGGCTATTATGCCCTCCCCCACACACAATAAAGAAATAAATATATTTAAAATATATTTATTTAAAAAATATTTTAAATGAGTAGCCCAATGATAGAATGCTTACCTAACAACAAATCCTGGGTGTAACCCATATTACCTCAGAGATAAACAATATCACACTAAGATTAAAGGCTCAATTGTATAAAAAAATGCAGAATTCTATAAAAATACAGAATTTTTAAATAGTTTATTACATTTCTTTATTGTGTTGGGCATGCTCACTTAAACACCTGTGGCGGCCAGAGAACTTGCAGGAATCCATTCTTTCCTACCCTGTGGGTTCTAGAGAAGGAATTCAAGTTACCCGCTTTGGCAGCAGCTTCACCACTGAGCCCTCTCACCAGCACCCCTCAATTCTTTTACTACTAACTGTTGGGTTCTGGGGGCATGGCTCAGTTGTGCAGTGTTCCTGCAGAGGCTCTGTGGTTTGGGAAGCAGTAGCCTTTCCTAACTGCTCCTCTGATGCACCCTCTCTCCCCAAACCCAGTCTCCACACTGCTGGAGTCCCTTTCTAAAGTCTGAGCTAACGGATCATTCCTGTCTAAAGCCTTAAGTGGCTCCCCTCTGCCCTCACTTGAGTGCACAGCTTTAAAATGGCTGATAAGGTCACCCAGTGTCTGACCTCTGTGCCTTGGTCCAGTTAAATCTGGAAATGTTCTTCTTTGTGGCTTATTTAATTATCAAATTTCCTTCTTTGTTTTCCATCTCTTTAATTTTTTTTTTGTTCTGAGAAAGGGCTGTTCCAGGCCAGGCTGACCTCAAACTTACTATATACTACAGGATGCCCTTGAGTTTCCGATCCTCCTGCCTCTACTCCTCCAGCATGGGGATTACAGGCAAGCAGCATTTTATGTAGTCCTGTGGACAGAACTCGGGACTTCATGAATGCTAAGCAAGCCCTCTAGCAACTGAGCCACATGCGCCCCCAGCCGCAACTACTAAATTTTCTTACAGGACATCTAGCATATAACAAAGTTGTCCCCAGGGCCTCAGTTCCAGGACCTGCCGCAGAAGTCAAGTTCAATGAAGGCTGAGCACGTTCTGTAAAATAGTGTCATGTTTTCATATGACCTGCGCACACCCTCCCATGTGCTACATCACATCCAGGTCGATAATGCCTAGTACAATGTCGGCGCCGTGTGAGTAGCCGCTGGTATGTGCTTCTCAGGGTCTAATGCCAGATCTGCACGTGTTCACTTTTAAATGAAATAGGTTGGCTCCATAGGGTAAAATGTACAGCTATGGAGAACCAAGTTTCTACTGTAAAACCAATATGAACTGCCTACCGGGGGCCTAGAGAAAATATTAGCAACACCAACACTCTTGGTTCTCCCCAGTATTTTTGGACCTTCCCTAGGGCTGAATACTTTTGAAAACTTGCTATTTATTATTTGCATACATTTCAACCAACATTCATATATCTGTTTTGGTACAAATGGGCCACAAACATGCAAAGAGAGCCCTCCTGGGCACTCCGGGGCTATCTGGTGAGAGCCAAAGGAGGCTTCTTGAAAGAGGCCAGCTCTTGCTGCAGTTTCAGTGTCCCAGGATGACTTACTGCTTGCGTCATAGTTTAAGGCAGTTAGGGTGAAAGAGAGACTGGGGTGGAAGAACACCCCGCTTCACTAGTTTGCTAGATTCCTCTTCAAAAAGCTTCTTTCCTGTGGCTCAGTCTGTCACAGCCCCAAAGAAGGCACCGAAGGGATCTGCACCCATCGAGAAGGAGAATGACGTCACGGACTAGCCAATCCCCAGCAGACCCTTGAAAGGCGTTTTCACCAAGAAGAACATAGGCTCAAAACTGGCTCCCAGCAGATATGATTGTTTTCCACACATTTCACTTCTATGGGCCAACACCTGAGCAAGACCTGAGGAAGGCTACCTCTCCCCCTTGAGCTTACCTCACTGAAGGGGCGTGGTTTGCAATTGCAAACTGAGGAGGCCTACCCAGACAACAGCAACTATGACAGCAACAGGTGAAACTCAAATCCCTTCAGGTCTTACTGTCCCTCCTATGGTAACCCCAACAAGTGAGGCCATCCCACCGGTTAATGTCTTCCCAGATTTGCATCTTCTCCTCACTCTTCCTGGCCCCTCCCTACCACTGTGCACGATCCTTCTGTCCACCAAGGTTTCTACAACACAGCTTACACTGGAAACCTCTTCTTCAAAGCCCCACCCTCACCTTGCCATTAGGAAGAAACCCCACCCTGGCCTCTCCCATCACACCCCTTCCTCAAGCAAAACCAGCAACTTGGGTATTCACAGGAGAAAGCACGGCAAATCCAATCAATCCCTGAGAAACAGATCAAAACCAGACTGTGGTTCACAGCCCATCATGGACTTGAAAGCAACAATAAGTGTGAAATGAATGAGAATAAGAAATGTGGAGGCACTGAGCCCTGATCACGAACTGGAAGAACCCTCCAGCAGGCTCATTTTTGTAGTCTACAAGAACCCAATTAAGCACACTGTCCTCCAAGAGTTAAGTATAACTGCCTCCTCAAAGGGGGGAGGGGATGTGTGTGTGTTCCAAATTGAATGTGGAGATTTAAAGTGACAGAAATGTACTTCTCCTGGCTCCAAATCCTGATGACCTCATCTATAATTGGAGCGGGGAGCAGGGAGGAAGGGAGGGAGAGACAGAGAGAAGTTGGAGTGGGTGGAGGTTTAAGAAAGAAGGGAAATCACAGAAGACCTCCGAACAACCTCAGGCCCCACAGGCACCCCTGCATTTTACCAGAAGGGGGCTAGTGTGGATGGATTCTGAGCAGACTCCACACCATAGAAAGCACTCCCTGGCTAAAGGAGGCTGCAGGAAACAACACGCAGCCCACTGTGGACCATATCCTGACACAGTCTTTCCAAATAGAACCTCCACTGAAGTGAACCTCAAAGGGCCGGATATGCTCTGCCTGCGAGATGCACTTCCCAGTTTCTGCCTGCTCTCTGTGGGAGCAGGGTCTCAGGAACCCAGGCGCTGCCCCACCCAGAGTGCAAAGGCAGAAAACAGGCTGAGTACTCTCGGCTACATTTTCTGTTTGCACAAAGCCTGTGAATTTGAGAACCTATAAAAATGAAAGAAGAAAGGGCGTTCTATTACCCCCTCTTCTTCCAGGAAAGTCTAAAGTATATAGCTTAATATCTCTTTCACTTGGAAACACCAAAACATAGTTGTGCCCTGCTTTTAAGTAAAGTTATACTTTCTTTTATTAACGTGGTAAATTCTTTTAAAGTGTTTTGTTAATATGTACCAATCACACATGACACTGGGGTTCGTAATGTATTTTGATCATATTTATCCCACTACCCTCTCTTTAGCACTTCCTCTCCTAACTAGTCACCTCCTTCTTTCAGGCTCATGTGGGCTGGGTGTGTGGGGGAGTCTTGTGGGGGAGTCTGTATGAAATAGCTTAATTAGGGTTAATTACAGGAGTAGGGGCAACTTGCCTATGGCTACACCACTGATGAGGCTATTTCTCCCTTCCCTAGCAGCCATTAACTGCCTACAGATCCAAGAGATGAGCAGGGGGCCTTGGGAGTCCCTTCCCACTTCCATGATGGAATGTTGATAGGCCCAATCATGTTCAGGTCTTGTGCAGTCAATCATGGCTGCTAAGAGTTCAAGAGTACAAGGGCCACATAATGCCTAAAAGACAGCATTCCACAACACTTAGCCCCCTCCTCCAGTTTTTAACATTCTTTCTGCCTCACTCAGTAAATTTGCCAGTCAATTCTGGATGTCGGTATGCACCAAACCCAAGGAATCTAGAATTTTTTTCAATGTACCTATCTCCCAGGCCAGACTCTTTCCACAAGCCCCATAGACTCCTTCTAGCTCACACTCCAAAACCCTGTCCCAAGAGCAGGGCACTGCAGCCTTTGTGATCAACACAATGTCTACATGGAAGGGGCCTAAGGCATGTTTACTCATGCTGTCTCCCTGAGGATCTAGACCCAACCATGCAGAGAGGATACAATGGGAAGGCGAGAACAAGAGCTGTGCTGGAAGCCAAGGGCCAGGACTTCCTGCAAGAGGTTCCCAAAGGAAGAGAGGATGGGATACTTCTGAAAAACTTCAAGGGAAATTAAAGGAAGGCTACCATTTGGTTTTGTGCCTAATTCAAATGCAAACTTCACACAGTATACATAAGAGACAGAGACCCTGTCTCCAGTGCTTCTCACAATGACCAGCACCCCTACTCCTGGCATATGTATTCAAAATGACCATCTTTGATCCCTGTCCCCAAATCTTCTTCACAACGGCCATCAGCCCTGTCTCTAGCACTTCTTTAATGCAGCTTCAAGTTGGGTCAGATGTCCTTTACTTAAATATATATTTCGAAATCATCAGAGGCTAAAAAACAAATAAGAGTAATAGCCAAAACCTCTGCTTAGACCAACTTGATCAGATTCTCAAGAAGTACAGTCTAAATAAACATCAGCGGGTTTACTTAAGCATCTCCTAAGAAGTGTAAGACATGATTAGAAAGGTAACTACTCAATTATTCTCTCCTTTTCAGTTGGTTTTTTTGAAGAGGTCCAAACGACTGATAAAACAGGCCACTTGACTAATCCCTGGCTCCCCTCTACTGTATGTCTCAATAAATCTGTGCTGCCAGGTTCCATGTTGTCAGCTGAAGACAATTTTAGGATTAAAGCTGAAAGACATCTATGAAGTGTATCTACTTTGGGCAGATTCAAAACTCCATCTTGTCTACCACCTCATGGGGAATAATAATTTTCCACACATTTATGGAAAAAAAACCTGAAGAGAAATACTCATTGAGGCTAAGTCCTCACACTTAACAGATAAGCTACCCAGCTCTGTTTCTAGAGCATTTTAATTGCATGTATACAAACTCAATTAATTCAAGTAGGTTTTCTCTACGCAGCATGAGAGTTGATCTTCATTGCCAACAAGAATGAATTTAGATTCATCATGAAAGCATACCTTTGGGTGTTGTGGTGGTTTGAAAGAAAATGACCCCCATTAGCCCACAGGGAGTGATGCTATTAGAAGGTGTGGCCTTATTGGAGTAGGTGTGGCTTTGCTAGAGGAAGTGTGTCACTGTGAGAGTGGGCTTTGAGGTCTCAGATGCTCAAACCAGGCCAGTGGCTCACACAGTCTCTTCCTGCTGCCCTCAGATCTGGATGTAGAACTCTCAGCTACCTCTCCAGCACCATGCATGCCTGTGTGCCACCATGCTTCCCACCATGATGACAATGGACTAAACCTCTGAACTGTAAGCCAGCCCCAATTAAATGTTTTCCTTTATAAAAGTTGCATGGTCATGGTGTCTCTTCACAGCAATAGAAACCGTAACTAAGACAGGTGTGTTCATGAGGGTTTTTCCAAAAAGGTTTAATGGAAGAAGGAAGAGCCACTTTGAATGCAGACAGCACCATCTCAAGGACCAAATAAAAGGGAGAAAGTGAGCATAAAGCCGCTATTCATGGCTCTGCTCCCTGACCCTAGATGCCATGTGAGCAGCCTCCTGCTCTTGCCACCATGCCTTCCCTGCCATGACATTCTCAACCTGGGAGCCAGATGAACTTCCTTCAGGGGCTTTTGCCAGGCATTTGTCACAGCCTGGTGACTAATGCACACAGTGAGTGGCAGCTGACAGAACATGTGTTCTTGGTATAGTAAGGATGGTGCAGTGGGCCAAAATGCATACAGGTACGGTAAGGATGCTGAAGTTGGCTGAGATGCATGCAAGTACGGTAAGGATGGTGCAGTGGGCTGAAATGCATACAGGTACAGTAAGGATGGTGCAGTGGGCTGAAACGCATACAGGTATGGTAAGGATGCTGCAGTGGGCCAAAATGCATACAAATACAGTAAAGATGGTGCAGTGGGCTGAAATGCATACATGTATGGTAAGGATGGTGTAGTGGACAGAAACATAAACTGTTTGTACCTGGGACTTAACAGCAGCACCAACTTGAGAAGGGGCACTCCTTGGCCTTAGAAAGACTCATTACTTAAGAATGAATAACTGAGAGGAAGCATAAACATTACCCTGCTTTTTCTTGGTTTTTTTAAGGTTTATTCATTTATTTTATGTGTATTGGTGTTTTATCTGCATGTCTATGTGAGGGTATCAGATCCCATGGAACTTGAGTTACAGACAGTTGTGAGCTGCCATGTGTGTGCTGTGAACTGAACCCAGGTCCTCTGGAAGAACAGCCAATGTTCTTAAACTGCTGAGCCATCTCTCCAGTCCCTCCCCTGCCTTTTCTGTCCAAAATGTACCATGAGGTGAAGGAGGAGAGTTTGTAGAACTCTGGAAAATTAATGATGATGAAATAAAAGAGACATGATCACTTTATAAGCCATAATTTTTTAAAAAACCGGCTATAAGTTAGACATTGTGGGACACACCTTTAACCCCAGAACTTGAGAAGCAAAGCAAGGTGGATCTCTACGAGTCTGAATGTAGTCTGGTCTACAGAGAGAGCTCCAGGCCAGCAGAGACTACATGGTAGGACCCTGTCTTCAAATACACACATACATACACACACACAACTCTGTATATATGCGTGTATGTGTGTGTGTGTATGGTCTCATATACCCCAGGCTGACCTCAAATACACACACACACACACACACAACTCTGTATATATGTGTATGTGTGTGTGTGTGTGTGGTCTCATGTACCCCAGGCTCAGCTCAAATACACACACACAACTCTGTATGTGTGTGTGTGTGTATGGTCTCATATACCCCAGGCTCACCTCAAATACACACACACACAAAACTCTATATATGTATGTATGTGTGTGTGTGTGCGCGTGTGCGTGCATGTGTGTGTATGGTCTCATATACCCCAGGCTGACCTCAAATACACACACACACA
>LOJH01069008.1:0-10032 GCA_001685095.1 Ellobius talpinus
TATATATCTGTGCACTGGGTGGTGGTGGTGTATGCTTTTAATCCCAGAACTCAGAAGTCAGAGGCAGGTGGATCTCTGTGAGTTCAAGGTCAACCTGATCTACAAAGAAAGAATGTTCTAAGACGGCCAGGGCTGTTATACAGAGAAGCCCTGTCTTGGGGAGATATATATATGTAAGTCCTTGGCCCCTGAGCTACAGCCTCCCACAACAAAGGGTATCTGGAGGATATTCGGAGGGACTTATTTGAAATGACTGCCCTTTCATTAGGAAAGAAAGAGAGAGAGAAGGGAAGGGAGAAAAGAAAGATAAGGAGCTCAGAGCCACAACAAAACACATGAACACTTCAAAGACCCACACTTAGGCAAACTATTAAAAGCCTACAAATTTATTGGACACAGCCAGGAAGTTAAGAAGACAAAGTAAATGGTGTACCCCAAACCTGATGCAACCTTTCATGGGGGCTTCTGAAAACACAAGGCCCCAATTTTCCCTTCTAGCTCAACTGCGTTCGCCGCTTCCCTTGAGTTCATGAATTTCAGAATGTCTAGGATAAAAGCACCAAGAACTCATTCAATGCATTTTAATCCACGAATGCATTATTTACCTTTCATTTATATATAACTTGATCCACTGTCATCCTATGGGCGATGTGCCAGGATCCAAAAGCAGAGAGGTGTCCTTTTTTCTCTAGAAATGCAGCCAACTGGAAGAGATGAACAAACAGAAACTTATCATGACAACAAATTTCTACCTCCACATTCACCACACCTGACCCCTCCTGAAATCATCACTTTTTTTAAAATTCTAGTTTTGGCGCCTATGGGATAGCTCAGGGGGTAAAGGTGATTGCTGCCAGGCCTCATGACCTGAGTTCAATCCCCGGGACCCACGTGGTAGGAGGAGAGAACCAACTCCTGCAAATTGCCTGATTTTTCATGTGGCTGCTGTGGCATGTGTGCAAACCCCTCCAACACACACACGTACCCGCACATAAACACACACACACACACACACACTGATGAATTACAATAAATTCTTTTTGAGACAGGGTCTCACTCAGCAGCCCTGACTGGCCTGGAACTCATTATGTAGAACTCACAGAGTCATGGACCACCATGCCAAGCAAATATGTATGTGTGTCTGTGTGTGTATTTACATATATATGTGTGTATATATGTATGTTTATATATATAATTATGTTTGTTTTTAAGCTTTAAATGGGTGGAGTTACTTTGAGCTATAAAGTTTAAGGAAAACGGACAGATAGTGAGAGAATTTCAGGTTTACTGAACTCCCAGAAGCCAGGGAGCACACATTTCGCTTCAGTAGGTAAAGCACACTGAGGTACCCAGGCCTGCCTGCAGCAAGTGGGCTTTCAGGAGTGGGACTCTCTCTAAAACAATCTACCAGGTATCTGGAACCCACTCCTAAGGCCACATGCCAAACTCCCAGGAAACTACATTCTCCCCCCCCAAACGCTCAGCAGGGTCATCATCTGGCCAATCCAGGAGACACCTGGGAACAAACCTGCCCCCAAAGACCTCCCAAATACCAGCAGATTCTGTCCTGGGTCCCCAAAGCAACTGCCCTCATTGCTAACCACTGAAAACTACAACAGTTGCCCAGCATTCTGAGGGAAAGAAACACAAAAGAAATGCCCAGAAGCTAAAGAAGAGACTCTGTAGAATCAGAAAACCCAGGACACAGCAAGAATTTGTAACTGTAACAAAACTTACAGTTAGTCTTCAGAGGGATCAGGGGTCAGATTCTGTTTCCTACACAATCCTTGCATGAAAGGACTGCCAGAAATATTCTAGGAGGGACCCAGAGGAGGCGAGACAGCTCATCTGGGACCCTGTGGAAGAACCCAGTGTAGACAAGGTAGCACACGGGAGAGGCGGGGGACAAAGTCATCCACTTTCCACACTCGAGGTCAGCAAAAGTTTTAGGTCTTATTCGGTATCCCCCACACAGTCAGGCCTGCTGCCATGATTGCTCCAGAACTTCTGATTTGAATGACCATATTGACGTGTGGAGCAAATGGAACACCTCTCGAGTTGCATGTGTGTATGCTTAGGTGTGGCATCCTCTCCAAGACATACTAAGGCAAGTGGATCTAAATGGCATCTGGCTGGACTGGGCTACATAGGAACACATAAAAACCATTCACTATCCACACACTTTAGTACCCACCAGGTACTCATCCAGCACGAAGTACCTGTGCCCTTCAAGGTTATCATTCTGTATTTATTACAGGGTATATGTATTTCTTAACTATTTGCACATGTGTAAGACATGTGACCTTTTTATTAGGATTTTATCTCTTTTTAAAGTGTACCACTGATTAAGTGTTTGAGCACTGGGTCTTTAACCCCATCCCGATGAACACACACGTTGTATTATGGCACAAATTACTATATATCTGTATTTTTTACCCCCCTCTTGGCATAAGGAAGTATATCTGTATTCTTGCATACAAGATAAAAGTAGCATGCTCACCTGGCATGCACAACACCCTGGGCACAAGCCCCAGCACATACAAACCAAGTATGCTTATGTGCCTATAATCCCAGCACCCTAGAGGTAGAGGCAGGAGGGTGAGAAGTTCAGGATCATCTTTGATGCTACAGAGTAAAAGCCAGCCTGAAAGACATGAGACCCTCAAAAAAACAAACAAAAAATAACTTAGGTTTCTGATTTATGTGTCTATGTGAAGAACAAGGGATGGATCAAAATACACAGCATGCTGGTGATGGTTTAAAAAATGTCTCCATACAGATTCCACCCCACACACTCCAAATCTAACCCAGAAACTTTCCCCATCTGCTTGGCTCTCTACACTGAATTTCTTCTTGGGGTAGGACCAATACTTGAAGATTAGGTTCTACAAAGGAAAGCTCTGACACTCCATGTCATTTTGGTCTCTTTCCTCCACTGAATACAAAATAAAGTCAAACCTCCCCGTGAAAAATCCGTCTCCAGCATCGGTTTACAGGAAAGTAGAATCTCCAGCGAAGCTTTGGAACATCTGTGTTTGGGTTCCAATCCCAGCCTCCTTCCCCGCTGATACCTTGTGACCCATGGCAGACCCCGTGCCTCTCTGACCTCCAGCCTCCTTGGCAGAACATGGAGTGAGCGATGCTTTCTTGGGTGCCTCTACAGGGATTAAGTAAGTGCTTAGTAGTGGTTGCTGTCAGTGTTTGTCCTTTCCTGAAACGTTTATTCATTTTATGTGTGTGAGTATTTTGCCTACATGCATGTCTGTGCACTATGTGCATCTGCCTGGTGCCCACAGAGGCCAGAAGAAGGGATTGGATCATCTGTAACTGGAGCTACAGATACTTGTGTGCCACCATATAGGTGCTGGGAATCAAACCTGGGTCTTCAGCAAGAGAAGCCATTGCTCTTGACCACTGAGCCATCTCTCCAGCCCCTGGCCACTTGTTTAAAATGAAGATTATAAATCTCTCCATTGGCCACAAACATATTTCCTCATCTGTCTTGTGTTATTGGCCTATTTACCTATTGAATCCCCCACCCCATCTCCTTTGAACCTAGAACGTGAGAACTGAGTGTGGGAGGGGTGGATCATGGGAGTTTAGGAAACCTTGGAATTGTTGGAACCCATTCTTTGGGTCCATTTCAGTCAGTCTCTCTCTGTCAGGTCTTTTTCTTCCCCTGGCATTGGAATTCATTCCTCACTCACTTGTTCAAACATTTAGGGGTACCGGCTATATAGTGGGTACGAGTGACAGCTCCCAGAACCTTCATCTCCTCAGCAACATGAGACCTAAAACACCCTTAGAAGATCATTGAGTTGAAAAGTTCTGAAAGAGAGCGAGACCCTAAGGAGCCTTCGACAAAGCCTGGCATGTCGCAGATGCTCAGCAAAGGCCACCTGCGAGGAAGCTATCTGTAATGAGATGACTAAGCCACACCCCTGTCCCACCTGCTCTCCAACATCGCTACACAGGACACCCTCTGCACCCACTCACACGGGAAAGCAGGCTCACAACTCACTGCCAAGGAGGTGGACTGACTGCCTCCTCCTACAGATCCAAACAGGCTCAGGCAAGCATCCCTGGCGGCGAAACAATGAGCCGGATTAGGAACTCTCACCACCGAGGAGGCAGGGGCTGGCTGACTCAACTCATCACTGCAAGCTGCCACAATTAGAAACATTCCTGGCGCTTCTAGGTCAGAATGACCCAGCTGCCACAGCTTTGTTTTGTTGTTGTTTCCCGCCCCCCCCCATACAGTTTGTGGTGGATCTTCCAACAAAAACTAAAAGCTTAAGAAGAGATAAGTATTCCGCGGCTTTTGCTCAAAGCAATAACGTTACGAACTCTGCCCTTGAGATGCAGGTCCCAGTCAAGGAAACCATGAACACTTCTGTGTTTCTGGCTACAGTTGCCCATGACTGTAATTTTCAGGGACACACACACACTTCTTCAATAACAGAATTTTTCTTTCTTTTTTTTCTTTCTTTGTTTCTTTCTTTAATTCTTTCTTTCTTTTTTGTTTTTTTCTTTTAGGTTTTTGAGACAGGGTTTCTCTGTGTAACAGACCTGGCTGTCCTGGAACTCACTCTGTAGACGAGGCTGGCCTCGAACTCAGAGATCTGCCTGCCCCAGTCTCCTGAGTGATGGAAATAAAGACGTGCACCACCACCGCCTAGTTAAATTTCTTTTCTTTTACTAACAGAACTACTCGCAAGAGATCTTACCCACCACCCAACATGGGACAAACACAAGTACCATAAGTATTTCTGAGAAGGTTCTCCTAGAGGCAGGCAATAAGGGGAGGAAAAAAAAAGAATTAATAACCCTGAATATCAGATCCTTGCCAAAACTTTCCACAAAATAATAAGTAACATTTCCACATTATCCTTGCTAGTGTTAGCTCATTACCAAAGCTGGCTTCTCTGCATTTAAGGGGGTGCATTCAAATGTATGCAAAATGCATGAAATAGTAATAGCAGAGAGTGCACACTTCGGGATGGAAGCCACGGCATTCACATCTTTAGCACTTTATAAAATTGCATTTACTTATTTGTTTTTAGACACATGTCTCATTAGCCCAGGCTGGCCTCAAACTCACCATGTGGCAAAACTGACCTTAAACACCTGTTGTTCCCGCTTCCAAGTACTACCATGCTTTCTCTTTCATTGAGATATAGAAAAGCTGGAAGGAAATACAATAAGATGTGAACAAGGGATGTTTAGGGAAGCAAGATTACGGGCATGTTTTCTTTCTTCCTAATCTGTATTCTCTAACTCTACTTGTTTTGCTTATGCAAATAATCACATGAAATTTTTTAAATTTTTTTCTATTTGTGTGTTTTGTCTACATGTATGTATGTATGTGCACCACATGCATGCTTGATGCATGCAGAGTCCAGAGGAAAGCATCAGAGCCCCTGGAACTGGAATCATAGGTGGCTGTAAGTCACCATGCGGGTGCTGGGAACCAAACCCTGGTCCTCTGAAAGAGCAGCCAGTGCTCTAACCGCTGAGAAATCTCTCTGGTCCCCTTCACAATTCTTTATAAATTGAATACACAGTCACAGGGAGATCATTGTGGCACAGGAGACTCGGGGCACTGCTGTTGGTTGTTGTTTATTTCACTCTTCTACTTTTTTGGCTCTTTGTTCTTTGGGGGCTCCTGCCACCCAGATCCCAAATAATCACATGGAGACTTATTTTCTTATGAATGCCCGGCTTTAGCTTGGCTTGTTTAAAAATCTTGGGAACCAGCTTTTTAAAACTTAAATTGCCCCATCTACCTTTGGCCTCTGGGCTTTTAGCTCTCTCTATTCTATATACCTTTC
Source organism: Ellobius talpinus (assembly GCA_001685095.1). Taxonomy (NCBI): domain Eukaryota; kingdom Metazoa; phylum Chordata; class Mammalia; order Rodentia; family Cricetidae; genus Ellobius; species Ellobius talpinus. Next base: position 5,832 of record LOJH01069008.1, read on the forward strand.
TTTACATTTTACTCTGTGGTTTACTGTGTAGCCGAGCAGCTGGCCCTTGATGTCCTCCTCTCCTCCCTTTCTCGCTCCCCGTCTTGGTTTCCCAGATTCCTCCTCCTATTTATCCTCTCTGCCCTCCAGCCCCACCCCAGCCCCACATACCCTTGCTCCTGCCTGGCTATCAGCAGTTCAGCTCTTTATTAGACCATCAGGTATTTTCGACAGGCAAAGGAACACAGGTTCACAGAGTTAAACAACTGCAACATAAAAGAATGCAACATATCTTTGCATCATTAAATAAACGTTCCATAGCATAAACAAATGTAACACATCTTAAAATAAGATTTCGGAACAGGGCATCATGTGAGCTGTCCTCGAGTTAGTAAGAAGCAACCAGGGAAATTTGCTGACCCGTCTCACTAGCCCACCCACCTGGGTGATGCCTCTCCTAGCTGACAGTCACAGGCCAGATGGATAGCCTGGCACATAGCATCTCCGACCCAGGACAGCTAAGGTAGCCTTTACTCCACAGACATCAAGCTCCCCCACCTTTCCAAGTTAACCACAGTTCTTTATCCTCCAGGTAACTGTCACTAACCCCTTCCTTCCTTTCTTCTCTCTGTGTGCATACATGTTCCTGTGTGTGTACCTGTATATTCATGCACTCACAAGTGCACACGGAGGTCAGAGGTCAATGTCGGATGTCTTCCTCAGTCATTTCCCACCTTATTTTTTAAGACAAGGCTCTCAATGAACCTAGAGCTCACTGATTCAGCAAGACTCGAGGCCAGTGGATGGCCCCTGGGAATCCTGCTGTCTATGACTCTCCAGTGCTGGGGCTACAGGTATGGACCACCACACCTGGCATTGATGTGGATGTTGGGAATCAAAGTCGTGTCCCCGTCATGTGTCTACCCAACAAGCTCTTCAGCAACTGAGCCATCTCCCCAGCCCTCTAAACTCTTTTTTTTTTTAAGAATAATGTGCATTTGATTTAAATAGATGTAAATAGAGGAATATTTGTAATACACTGACTCTGCAAAGGGGACTCAGCGACCCGGCACCCAGCGGAAGCTCAGGTCCCCACCAGCAATTTCAAAACAAGCACCCTCATTATCCCTGAAAAGCTCTCCCATTCTTTACCTAGTCAATCTTCCCAAGTAATCAAGAATCTGAATTTTATGTTTTTGTTGTTGTCATTTTTAATTTGAGGCATGTTCTCTCTGTGTAGCCCTGGCTGTCCTAGAGCTCACTCTGTAGACCAGGCTGGCCTCAAACTCACAGGGATCTGCTTGCCTCTGCCTCCCCAGGGCTGGGGTTAAACTTGTGCACCATCATACCTGGCCTGAATTTTATGTCTTATTTGTCCCTTGTTTTTCTTCTTATGCTTCACATAGTTTTCAAGATAACCCTTGTAGTGATATTCCATTTGTATTTTAATAAATAAAGCTTGCCTGAAGATCATAGAGTAAAACAGCCATACTAGTCAGCCTTACAGACCAGGCAGAGGTGACACACACTTTTAATCCCAGTAGCCACACTAGTTTGCCATAGAAACTGGGCTGTAGTGGTGCACGGCTTTAATCCCAGCCCTAGAGAAGAACATAAAACAGGAGGAGACAGCTTTCATACACAGTCTCATTCTGAGATTCCTGGAGGCAGGATGCCATTTTGGACTGAGGTAGAGGTAAGAGCCAGTGGCTGGCTGTTTTGTTTTTCTGACCTTCAGCTTGAACCCCAATATCTGTCTCTGGGTTTTTATCTAATCGTGCTACAAACCCTCACTTCATGATTAGCTTAAAATTTTCCTGATTTACGAAGGTCAACTTTAATATATGTAGGGATGCCTGAGGGGTCTTGTTAGAATTTTGACTCAGTAGATCTGAGTGGGAGTTGAAAATACCCCCTCTTTCCTTTTAAATCACAATTATCACTTGGTAGAGAGAGGCATATGGGAATCACAGCACCCGGGGGGATCAAGTCCTGTGATGGTCAGAGGGTAGCTCTCAGGGTTTGGCTCAAGTCAACCTCTGCACTATTGAGGCAGGGTTTCTCTTGTCTCACCATACCATGTACTCCAGACTAACCTGTCCACAAGTTGCCACCAGTAAATCCTCCTGTCTCTGCCTTCCACCTCACAGAAGAAGGAATGCTGGGGTTGAAGGTGGACAACATTACATCTGGCTTTGTTTGTTTGTTTTGTTTTGTTTTTCAAGACAGAGTTATTCTCTGTAGCATTGGAGCCTGTCCTGGAACTCACTCTGTAGGCCAGGCTGGCCTCAAACTCACAGAGATCCGCCTGCCTCTGCCTCCCGGGTGCTGGGATTAAAAGCATGCACCAGCACCACCCAGTTTACCTCTGGTTTTTTATATCATCTCTGGGGATTGAACTCAAGCCATGAGGCTCACACAGCACACACTTTCACTTGCTAAGCCACCTCCCCAGCAGGAAGTACCACCTCCCCAGCAGGAAGTACCACCTCCCCGGCAGGAAGTACCACATCCCTGGCAGGAAGTACCATCTCCAACTTCCTTTTCAGCTTCACCTCTGCAGCGTGCTATTCAGTGTCCGGCTCACACAGCCCACAAGAGTGCCGTGTGCTGTGCACGTTTTCAATGACTGGCTTTTAGCTTCATACAAAGCCCTCAGGTTTCCCCACGATGATGCCTCTGTTTCTAAGACCCTGGCCACCAAGGCTGTGTACAATTTATTCTCCCAATGGATGGCTAGTGGCTAGTGGAGCTATTTCCAGGGCTTGCTTGTTCGTGAGTCACTGTAAAAGACCCTCAGAGAATCGTTCTCAAATCTCCCCTGTTACAAACACAGGTTGGCGCACAACTATGGAGTTGTGGAGGCTACACAGATGGCATCCCTAAAAGTATAGCTCTGGACCAGCTTACACTCCTGCCATCAATCAAATCATGCTCTAGGTGCCCCACATCTTTATCCACCCTTGCCTACTGTCACCTTTTCTCACTGTTGTATGCTGATAACATGTGAAATTGTAGCTGATTATGATAGGATTTTTTGTTTTGGGGGAGAAGAGTTATTTTGTTTTTGAGATAGGGTCTTACATATCCTAGACTAGCCTCCAATTTGCTATGTCACCAAGGATGGCCTTGAACTTACTATGCTTCCACCTCCCAAGTACTAGAATTTTCCACCTCCCAAGTACTAGAATTACAGGCATGCACCATATAGTGCTAGGACTCAGGCCCTGGGCTTCATGCATGCTGGCACTCCACCCTCTGAGCTCCAGCCTCCTTACCCAGCCCCACCATGCCAGTCTAATTTGCTCTCCCTTGCATGCTTCTAAACTATCTGTTTCTCTCTTGTCCCTTTCTACACTCCCAAATAATCCCTTGAATTGCTCTTTCCAAATCTATGAATATTAATGCCTCAGTCATACTCCGGCTGGTACTCTCCCTTTTCTTTTTGCTGGTTTGTAGGTTCTTTCCCCTGAGGGGATGGATGAGGGATTGATTCTCTTCCATCCTCACAAGTTTAATGCAAATTCCTCAACTTCTTTATATTTTTTTTATAATTCCTTCCCATCACTTTCAAATAAGGCAGATTTTGCAGATCCTGGCTAATGGGAACTTCATCGTTACTGTATAGGAGGGGGAGTATACATGTACACACATATACACACACATGTATGCACACACACAGGTTTTTGGTTAGTTTTGTTTTGTTTTCTCAAAACAAGGTCTCACTGTGTAGCCCTGGCTGTACAGGAACTCACACTGTAGATCAGGCTGGCCTCAAACTCACAGCCTGCCTCTGCCTCCCAAGTGCTGGGATTATTTAAGATATGTGACACCTACTTGAGCTGCCTTTTGGAAACCCATTCCCAATGTTGGGTTGCCTCACCTAACCTTGATGCAGTGGGAGGAGCTTGGTCCTGCTTCAACTTGATATACCATGCTTTGTTGACTCCTATGGGAGGCCTGCCCCTTTTTGAATGAAGTCGGAGTGTTCTGACCAGATGTGGTGGTGCACACCTTTAATCCCAGCCCTGGGGAAGCAGAGGTGGGTGGATCTCTGAGTTCGAGGTCAGCCTGATCTACAGAGTGAGTTAACAGGACAGTCAGGGTTACACGGAGAAACTTTGTTTCAAAGAAGAAGAAGAAGAGGAAGAGGAAGAGGAAGAGGAAGAGAAGGGAGGGAGGGAGGGAGGGAGGAAGGAAGGAAGGAAGGAAGGAAGGAAGG
>LOJH01069009.1:0-10032 GCA_001685095.1 Ellobius talpinus
CCACCATGTGGTTGCTGGGAATTGAACTCAGAACCTTTGGAAGAGCAGGCAGTGGTCTTAACTGCTGAGCCACCTCTCCAGCCCCCAGGACTCTCTTTTTAATGGACAGTCAGGTGACTTCTCCAGGGTGCGTTGTGACTCTTCTGATTTTTTCGGAGACAGGGTTTCTCTGTGTAGCCCTGGAACTAGCTCTGTAGACCAGGATGTCCTTGAACTCAGAGATTCGCCTGCCTCTGCCTCCCAAGTGCTGGGATCAAAGGTGTGCACCACCATTGCCCATTTGTGGTAACTGTTTCTCCATCCTCCCCAAGGCTTAGGGAATCAGATTTATTTTAATAATGTGTAGACTGTTTCTGATTATTTCCTTAGCATGTCAGACCCATACCCTATGAACTTCTTTTAATTTTTAAAATTTTATATGTATGAGTGTTTTGTTTGTATGTATGTGTGTGCACTACTTGGCATGTCTGCTGCCCAATACCCAAGTATTTCCTGAAACCGGAGTTACAGACGATTGTGAGCCACCATGTGAGTGCAGGAAATCAAACCCAGGACCTCTGTAAGAACAACCAATACCCTGATCCACTGAACTATCTCTCTGGTGCCCCTCCCCTACTGTCCTTTTGAAAATCAGCATATTCTGGGCTAGAAAGATGGCTTATTGGTTAAGAACACTTGCTCTTCTGAGGGACCTGAGTTTAGTTCTCAGGATCCATATTTGAGGCTCAAAACTGCTTGTAACTCCAGCTCCAGGAATTGAACACTCTTCTGGCTGTTGAGGACACCTGCACACAATTGGCACACATTCACATAGATAAATACACATACATATCAATAAAAATAAATCTTAAAAATAAAAATCAACATATTCTAACTTATTATATTCAAATTAGGTGGGGCTGGAGTAATGACTCATTGATTAAGAGCATTGGTTGATCTTCCAGAATACCATGGTTCAATTCCCAGCACCCACATGGCTGTTGACAACTGTCTATAACTCCAGTTTCTGGGAATTCTGTGTGTGATGCCCTGTTCTGGCCTCCAGGGGCACTGCATGCAGGTGGTACCTAGACATATATGCATACATAACACAAAATAATAAAATAAGGTGCAGAATAGTACATCAAATAAATCCTTTATAAGAAGGGTGTTGATTTATGTTTGTATTTGATTATATTAAATAAAAGGCAAGATTAGAGTTGGGGGCACATATCAATGCAGTGCTTGCCTAGTGTGTGTAGGTCCTGGGTTCCATCCCAACCCTGTACGTGCACACAGATACAACACCTTGAAATGAAGGCAGCTGGCCACCTGAAGGGGCAGGCGGGAGACCAGCCAGATTGCCCACAGGATTCCTCACATGTGCTTCTGGAACTGCATAATTTTTTAGGTTATTGTAAACCAGAATCAGAGCTGGGGCTAATGAGTAAACCAGAATCAAAGGGACAAAAGAGCAATTCCTAAAAAATCACAAGCAGCATGAAACAAAGGGACCTTATCAAGTTAGCTATACAAAAAGTATTATTTCAAGTCAGGTATAGCAAGCAGTACACACCTCTAATTCCAGTACTTGAAAGGCAGAGGCAGGTGGATCCTGTGGTTCGAGGCTAGCCTGGTCTACATAGTTCTAGGATAGCTAGAGCTACTTAGTGAGACCCTGTTATAAAACAAAACAAAAAAAATGATTATTTCAAATGATTCTAATGTAGCATGATTTGACTTAAGATGATGAACAAGCTTCAAGCAACCATTCACTTGTCAAGAACAATTAGAAAATGTTCGCGAAATTTATCAAAAAGGAATTTGTTAGAGAGGCATTGGAGAAGGCTGAGGTACTAGTTTTTTGATTGTTTTGTTTTTTCAAGACAGGATTTTTCTGTGTAATCCTGACTGTCCTGGAATTCTGTAGACTAGCCTGGCCTCGAACTCAGAGACTAGGTTTTAAAGGAGTATAGATTCACTGAGAGAAGTACTCTGGTTATGTGTCACCATTTCCCCAAAAAGTGTTTGATCATTGTGCGGTAGCTGAGAATCTTGGTGGCCTGGGATAGAAGTCAGACCCAAGGAACAGTCTGAAAAATGCCAGACTTAGAGCTGGGATTCTGACTCTGTGAAGCCCAAATTGGACAAAGGCGTTGTGCCACAGCTGCCCAGAAACAAACTCAGGTAGTAACATATATCTAGTTCTCTCTGGAATTTTATACATGTTGTGCACCATTTAAATGAAAATTACCAAAGAGACAGAGGGTAAAGCTAACCATAGCAACCAAGAAGGAACTTTTCTGGTAAGACTTTGTCAAGATAGCCTGAGTATCCTTTCCTGAGCTTGGTCCTCTGGGCTCAGGGATTATCAGTTCCTCCATTACTTCCCAGGAGTTCACATCCCTGCGCTGGGCCTTACCAGCCTGTGGCAGGACAGGAACCATTTCTTGTGATCCTAGGATTGTGACCATTTCTTGTGATCCTAGGGAAGCGGAGGCAGATGGATCTCTGTGAATTCAAGGCCAACCTGATCTACAGAGCTAGTGCCAGGACAGGCTCCAAAGCTACACAGAGAAACCCTGTCACGGGGGAAAAAATTAATTTATTCATTATGTATACATTATGCCTGCAGGCCCAAAGAGGGCACCAGATGTCATTACAGATGGTTGTGAGCCACCATGTGAGTACAGGAACTGAACTCAGGACCTTCAGAAGAGCAGCAAGTGCTCTTAACCTCTGAGCCATCTCTATAGTCCTGTTTGTTTTGTTTTTAGAGACAGGGTTTAGAGCAGTGGGTGAAGGAGCTGCTGACTGAACCTGAGTTCAGCCCCTAGGACCTAATGGTGGAAGGAGGGAATTTTCTGCACAGGTTATCCTCTACGTGTGTGTTATGGCCTGTGTGCACCCACACTTATGCACGTCCTGTTTTGTTCTTGCCAGGGCTGTTGGTCAACCTGTCCCTTATCCCAGTCATGGGAGGACTGGCATTGTGCACAGCCACTGAGATAAGCTTCAACATCCTGGGGTTTTCAGCTGCGTTATCCACCAACATTATGGATTGGTGAGTTCAGATCACAAGGGGAGATGGTGAAGGAGGGCTTGCTTAAGAAGGGCTGGTTTTGCTTCATCTGAGTCCACAGGTGTTCAGATCCAAGCTAGCTCAGCCCCACTTCTGTGACTGAACCAGGCTCCACTTTCCTTCCTTTTCTCAAGAAGTACAACAGTAAGTTCCAGATCAGTGCATTTTCTCCAAACAAAGCTGGAATTTGATGATATGTAGTCCTGATTGCTAATATACAACTAGAGGGATATGGTTACACGGTAAGAATAATCGTGATAATCAGAATGGTAGCTAGACTGGTGTGGTGGCACACATGCCTGTAATCTTGGCAGAAGCAGGAAGATTCCTGTGAGCTACAGTCCATTCAGGAATATATAGTGAGACCCTACCTTAACAACAAGAATAACAACAAAAAGCCATAGTGAGGTCTCCTGCTCTTCACCTGTGTTCCATGGCATTCATGCACATACCTCCAGACATGTGTGCCTTCTCTCTTCCCCCCTCGTGTATGTGTGTGTGTTAAACTGTAGGATAAACCTGGTAATTAATAGGCTAATTCTAAGAAAAATGTGGTTGGCTGATGAAAATACAAACTTAATTCTGTATGTCACATAGTTAAGCTAAATAAAACCAAAGAAGCCAGAGACCATCTCTCAAGACTGTAGAGCCAGGCTGCTGGATCCTTGTTTCTCTCCCTGGCTGAGTAACTGTATCCTGATGTCTCTCAGGCAGATGCCAGTCATATGGCAAAGACCTGGGGGAAGTGTTGGATTGGTGTTGTTAGTCACACAGTCTGCTGAGGGACAGATGTCGTATCCCAGTCCTGTTTCTTTTTGTTATTTTCTTCTCACTTTATAGTCTAGACTGCAGTCCTCCTGCCTCAACCTCCCCAGTGTTGAGATGACAGGTACTGTTCAGTGTATGTGGCTAATCACTGTGTGTGACAGGTTATTTCCATCTATGCTGTCACTGAAGTTCATCCCCAAAAACCTGATCTTTTGGAACTAATAATCACTTGGTTTTTCCTATTTTTGTTTTTGAGACAGGGCCTCTCTATGTATCCTTGACTGTCGTGAAACTCATTTTTTTAGGCCAGGTTGGCTGTGAACTCACAGAGATCCACCTGTCTCTATCTCCCTAACTCTGGAATTAAAGGCATGTGCTGCCATGTCTAGCTCTTTGAGAGAAAGAAAACAGCTCCTATAAGTATCTACTATTTTATTACTGTTCCTGCTGGAGAAAACAGCTCCTATAAGTATCTACTCGTTTATTACTGTTCCTGCTGGAGAAAACAGCTGGCCTTGCACTTAGGAGTGTTGCATATGAGCAAAAATGGAAACCATTCTTAACCGGTTCTTCACCTTAGTGATGCATTTGCTCTAGGCATTCTGCCCTGCGTTTGTGGTACTTCAGAATCACAGAGTCTCTTTGAGCCTTGTTCTGTTGTTCTTTACTAAACATTCTCCACAGCCTGACTTTTGTGACTTCCTCTCGGTCCTCCACACACACTGAAACCTGTTCAGAAGCCAGCCTTCAGGGAACTGAATCTTTGCCTATTTTTTCACTGCCTGTAGGGTAAGCGTCTAAAAGGCAAACCACTAGATGAGTACCAGACTTCTGAAGATGCTCTTGGTTGGTGCTATTTTGTGGCTTGACACAGCATCCTTGGTCACTATTCTGTCCGTGTGGATTGGCATCACCTTTTCCTACACTAAGATCCCTCTCCAGTAAGAAGCTAGGCAACAATGTCCCACTGTGTCAAATTCTGCCTCTGAAGTCACTTTTGAAGCCAGAATTGTTTTATTTTCCCATTAGCTATTTGTATGTTTTCCTTGTGGTATGTCTGTTTCCAAGTTCTGGCTTTAAAATCCGATTTTTTCGCTGGGGTTTTTGTGTGCCTGACTAGTTTTATTCAGTCGTACACATGCCTGGAACCCAAGGCTACTGAATTTGTGGAACTTCATCCCCAGTGAGCTATTTTGGTTTTGTTTGTTTGCTTGCTTACTTTGCTTCTTTTGGTTGGTTTTAGATTTTGGTTGTTTGAGGCAGGGTCCCACTACTTAGCCCTGGCTGTCCTAGAACTCACTATGTAGACCAGGCTATCCTTGAATTCAGAGGCCTGCCTGCCTCTGATTCCTGAGTGCTGGCATCAAGGGTGTGTGCTACCACTCCTGGCTTAGATTTAATTTTTTGCTGTTTGTTTTTTGTTATGTTTTGAGACAGGGTTTCTCTGTGTAGACCCAGCTGTCCTGGAACTCACTATATAGACCAGACTGGCACCACCAAACTCAGAGATCTGTCTGCATCTTCCTGCCAAGTACTAGGGTTAAAGGCATGTGCCACCACCACCCAACTAGATTTATTTTTATTATGTATGTATTGGTGTTTTGTTTGCATGTATGTATGTGCATCACATGTGCACCAGTAACCTTCAGAAGTCAGAAAAGGATGATGGAGTCCCTGGAACCTGAATTATGGAAGGTTGTGAGCCACCTTGTCAGTTCTAAGAACCAAACCTTTGTCCTCCTGTAAGAACTGCTCTTAACCACTCAACCCTCCCTCCAGCCCTTCTTTTGGGGTTTTCAAACAGGGTCCCACATAGTCTAGGCTGTCTTCAAACTCATTACGTATCTGAAGATGACTTTGAATTCCTGCCTGAGCTTCCCATGTTGGGGTTTTCAAAGCGTGCAGAGCAAAACCATTGTGGTGCTCTGATGTTTGAGACGGCAGGTCATTCAGGCTCTGTCTACTTGTCTGTAGGGACAGTAGGCACAGTTCTACTCAGGCTCTGTCTACTTGTCTGTAGGGACAGTAGGCACAGTTCTACTCCGTGAGGTGATGACTGGACACACCTGGTACAGGACTGGTTTCAGGCGTGTAAGTGCCTGTGGCTGTTGGCCTTCAGGCATGTAAGTGCCTGTGACTGTTGGCCTTCAGGCATGTAAGTGCCTGTGGCTGTTGGCCTTCAGGCATGTAAGTAAGTGCCTGTGACTGTTGGCCTTCAGGCATGTAAGTGCCTGTGACTGTTGGCCTTCAGGCATGTAAGTGCCTGTGGATGTTGGCCTTCAGGCATGTAAGTAAGTGCCTGTGGCTGTTGGCCTTTGTGGGCGTTTGATCATCACCTTATTCCTGACTGACTTAAGTGTTTGATATCTCTTTGTTCTAGTTTGCAGAATGTTTTCTCAAAAAAGCTTCTCAGTGGGGACAAATACAGGTTCTCGTAAGTATCTCCAGTAAGAGGATTTATAGTTTCTAATCTTGGCAGTGGTAGCAGTAATTGGGGCAGGGGTGAGAAAACGTCTGTGTACTCCTGGCTGTGCTAGCATTCCCTATACAGAGCAGACAAAGATCCTCCTTCCTCTGCCTCACAAGTGCTGGGACCAAAGGTCTGCACCACCACATCCAGCACCATCTATAATTTCTTAAGACCCAGCAGGACTTTTGGTCATTTTACAGCTCTGAATGAGCCCTGGGAGCCTGAACTCATTTGGTTTGAGTGGCTTTGACAGCTCTTTGTAAAAAATTGAGAGAAAACCACCTGCTTCCTAGCTCATTTCTTGGGTTACCAAAGAGCCAGCTCAGGTCATGGGGACCCTTAAATCCTTGACATTGTGGGAGACACATTTCTGATTGCTGATTCTTGAGTTTCCTTTGCTGAAAATGCCTGGGTGGAAGCCCAGACCCATGAGAAAGATCACGTGTTTCCTGTCCCTCCAGGGCCCCGGAGCTACAGTTTTATACCAGTGCTGCTGCTGTGGCCTTGCTGATCCCAGCGTGGGCCTTCTTCATGGTGGGTTTCCAGCCTGGCACCCTCCACACTGGGGTTCAGGTGAAGAAGGGTGGGTGGCTACATTTGAGTTTTGTGTTAGGGTTTTTAGGCTTGCTTAACTTACCTTTTATTATGGGAATGGTTTTGCCCACTATAGAATAGAGAACAGAATTTTATTGTTCTTTTGAGACAGAGTCTCATTATGTAGTCCTGGCGGTCTGAAACTTGCTATGTAGATCAGGTTAGCCTCAAACTGACATAGCTATGCTTGCCTCAGCCTCTTAAAGGGCTCTGTCCCCACACCCACCTAAGTCAACAGTTCTTTCTTCGAAACCATCTGAGAGGATCTTCCACCCTTAGCTTCCTTGTCCAAGTTGCCATGTAGTGAGCTTATGGGTGCAGATTTACTCCCAACACGTTTCCTGGAGTCCCTCCGTTTATGGAAGTGCGTGTCTGTGTAAACCTTTCTCCTTAAGACACGTCACACTGGGAAGTCTGTACTGATCATGCGGTGGGTCATAGCTTTACCTTGCCCCACAGTTCCATCCATGGTAAAGAATTTCTCACATTGACACCCTTTGCAAATGGGGTGTGTCTTTGGAATATAGTCTTGGAGCTGAAATGGTTGGTTGAAACATTTTATGTTCTCACAATATACACAGGAGTTCCAGGATCCTTACCAATGAGGGTTTTTGTTGTTGTTGTTGTTTTTTTAAAAAAAAAAAAACAGGCTCTCATTTTGTAGCTCAGGCTGGCCCAGAACACTTTGTATATCCCAGGCTGGTCTCACATTGTTGGTAGGCCTCCCCTCAATCTCCCAAACGCTAAGATTGCAGGCCCAGGTTGTCCCAGAACTCAAAATGCAGCCCAGCCTGGCTTTGAACTCTTGGTAGTCCTCTTGCCTCCGTTAGGACTGCAGACCTGAAGCGACCTCCACCTCCCCAACACTTCTCTGTTTATCTGATTTTTGTTAAGACAGTGAAGCACCTGAAGTGTGTACATGGAGGACATAGGACAGCTTTGGGAGTCAGTCCTTGCTTTCCCCCTTATTCACAAGCCAAGTTAGCTGTCTTGCAGGTTTCTGAGGATTCGCCTGTCTCTGCTCCCACTTATAATAGGAACAGTGGGATTATAGGCTATACTACCATGTTTAGCTGTACATATGTTCTGGGGATCTGTACTTGAGTTTTTTGTTTTGGTTTTGGTTTTTTTATTGTTTTTTCGAGACAGGGTTTCTCTAACTCCTAGCTGTCCTGGAACTCTCTTTGTAGACCAGGCTGGCTTCGAACTCACAGAGATTCGCCTGTCTCTGCCTCTCAAGTGCTGGGATTAAAGGTGTGCGTCACCACCACCCAGCTCCGGCGTGAGTTTTCATACATGTATTCCAAGCTCTTTACTTACTGAGGCATTTTCCCAGCATAACCCCCCCTCACTTTTGAGATAAGAGCTCGTGTAAACCAGGTTGGCCTCAGATTTGCTGTTTTTCTCAGACTGTCCAAGTCCTCCTGTCTCTACCTGAGTTCTGAGATTGTAGGCATGTAGCATGCCTGGTCCGTGCTGAAAGTCCTAATGAATGTGCACACTGCTGTCTAGCAGACAGGCATTTAGAGCTCCAGTGTGACTGATTTTCAGTTACTTGGCACCGGTGATACCTTACCTTCTCAGCAGCGACAACATGCCAGGCACAGCAGGGAGACACAGGCCAGAAGAACGTCCTTTTGTTTTGGCCATAGGATGTCCCTGTGATTGGCAGGAGTGGGAAGAGCTTCAGCTACAGCCAGGACATCGTGCTGCTGCTGCTGACAGACGGCGCCTTGTTTCACCTTCAGAGTGTCACCGCATACGCCCTGATGGGAAAGATCTCCCCTGTGACTTTCAGGTGAGTGAGGTTCTCCTCCATAGTGACAACTGGTGGCACATTATGGTTCCTTTGATACTTTGTACCATCACTGTGTGAACCAGATTTTCAGGTGAATGAGGTTCTCCTTCATAGTCACAGCTGGTGGCACATTATGGTTCCTTTGATACTTTGTACCATCACTGTGAGAAACAGATTTTCAGGGCACTTTTTCCTGGAAGTCTTTGTCGCAGAAATTTTCCTGAGATTCTTCGAGATTCTTCGGGTAATTTTTTATATAGAGCAGAGCTGTCAGAGTTCTCTAGGTACGCTGTTGGCGTGTCCCACACAGGAGCTGGTGGCCACATGTTGTCCCTGAGTACACAGTGCAGGAGTCCAGTGACAAAAGAGTTTTCTCTGTTTGATTTTAATCAGCTTATGTTTTTTTTTTCTTTTTGATTTTTCTATTCTCTTTATAGCCCTGGCTATCCTGGAACTCACTGTGTAGACCAGGCTGGCCTTGGACGCAGAGATAGACCTTCCTTTGCCTCCCAAGTGCTGGGATTAAAGGCATGAGCCACCACCGCCTTAGTTTTATTTCTGTTGTGAAAGCAATAAATAAGTACACGTCCCTTAGTATCTGAGGGAAACTGTTTTTAGGACCATTCACTAATATCAAAATTCACAGATTAGTTTTTCTTTTTAAGATGCTCTTATATATAGCCCAGATTGGCCTGGAACTCACTATAAGGCAAGGAAACCTTAAACTCCTTATCCTCTGTCTTTCAAATGTTGAAATCATAGCCAGGTACTACCATATCTGATTCAAAAGCCACAAATCTTAAATTCCTTATATTAAATTACAAGGAATTTGCAGAGAACTGTATTCATCCTCTAAGACCTTAGTACTAACAAGATGCTGTGTAAGTGCTGTGTAAATAACTGCTAGGCTGTACCCCCCCAAGATAGGGTTTCTCCGTGTTACAAACCTAGCTGTCCTGGAACTAGCTATGTAGACCAGGCTGGCCTTGAATTTACAGAGATTCACCTGCCTCTGCCTTCTGAGTGCTGGGTTTAAAGGTATGCACCACCACCTCCCAGCTCGCTATACTGTACTTGTAGGGAAACAAGGAAAAAAAGTCTATACACATTCAATATAGGCTCAGTTTTTTCCCAAGTATTTCTGTCTGTGGTTTACCCCAGGCATTGTCTAACCCATAGAATTAATTGTTCTCATCATAGAAACTTCAAAAGGAGAGATGGCTCAGCAGTTAATAGCACTGACTACTCCTCCAGAGGACCCGGGTTCAATTCTCAGCACCCACGTGGCATCTCACAACTGTCTGTAACTCCAGTTCCAGGGGATCTGACACCCTCACACAG
>LOJH01069011.1:0-10031 GCA_001685095.1 Ellobius talpinus
GACAGAATATTGTATACATAATAAATAAATAAATATTTTTTTTAAAAAAAGAATGCAGCCAGAAATCCTGCTGGTCTAGTGAATTTAGGGTCGTGGGCTCTCTAAGATCCATGGTCTCACTAGCCCAATGTGGCTGGCTAGGTTTACAATACCAAGCAAGCTTTCCCTTCTGTTGAACAGGCCTTAAGTTCAATTAGACAACTGCTGATTGCCGCTAAGATGTGAGCGTCACTATTGAAATGTGGTATATGTACACAATGGAATAGTATTCAGCTGCAAAGAAAAATGAAATCATGAAGTTTACAGGTAAATGGAAAGGACTAGAAAATATTCTGTGGTGGAGGCAACCCAAACCCAGAAAGACAAAAGCTAGATATTCTCTTTCATCAGGGATTTCTGGCTGAATCTTTGGATGTGAGTGTACAGCCAGGGAGGTAAAGGGGACCGTAGGGTTGGTACTAGAAGACAAGGAAAGCAGGATGCATACAGGTGGTGTGGGAAATGGGCAAATGGGGAGGGGCGTTTAGTTGAGAAGGGAAAAGGAAGTCAATACAGTAGAAGAGGAGGGAAAGGACAAATAACTCTAAGGATGTTCAATAAACCCTCATGGAACCATATTAATTTATATTTACCTAAACTTTACCTAAAAATAAAATGATCATATTATTATATGATATGTACACACACATGTATGTATATACACATATGTGTATATAACACATACACACACACACACACACATGAGGAACCTCCATTTGAGTCATTGATCAGAGTAGTCTGGTTGACTCCCAAAACAATATAGGCTATTTCTGTTGCTTTTGGTTGCCTCCTAGAGGTCGAATGTTTTAAACATTTTTAAAGATTCCAAAGACATATAATTTTATTTCCTCCACATAGGTACTGTATAGATGTATAAGTATTCACACACACACACACAGAGATGTGTGTTCATATGACAACTGTGGAACTGTCTTTCAAGGCGGCTGTGCCCTGTTCAGTCCCCACCAGCTGTGCAGTGTTGTTCCACATCCTCGTCAATGTTTGCACTGTCAGACATTTTATTTTTGCCGCTCTAGTGAATGCATCGTGATGTCTTCTTGTGGTTTCATTTGCGTCTCCTGTTTACTAATCATTTTGAACTTACTTTCATGTGCCACAAGCAGGAGGAAGAAACTGGATGGTGGACAGGGTCATGTTAGAGGGTCACGTACAGAAGCTGAGCTAGGGTGGTATTGTGCAATAGACAGGCATCTGCTGAGCCGCTTCTCCATTTGCCCCTTTAAACAATCATTTATTTTATGTTTTACGTATTAAAATATTTTTAATTTATTTTTAAAAATAGTTTATTGAGTTAAAAATAAATGACTTTACCTGCATGTATTATATCTAATAATTGAGTGAATTAGAGCAAAATTAGATAATTACTTTATTATAAAACTTATTTAAGCCAGGTGGTGGTGTTGCATGTCTTTAATCTCAGCGCTCAGGAGGCAGGCAGATCTCTTGAGTTTGAGGCCAGCCTGGTCTACAGAACGAGCTCCAGAACAGCCAGGGTTACTCGAAGAAACTTTGTCTTGAAAAAAAAAAAAGCAAAAGCAAAACAAACAAACAAACAAAATCCCCACAAAACTTTATTTTAAATATAATTGTTAATATCAATGAAAATTGAGGTAACTGTTGCCTATATTCTAGCAGCAGTGAATGCATACTGGTCAGCTTCTACGTAAACTCTATAATAGGTGTGATCTTCAGGTAACACATTAAGATATGATATATTGCACTGTGTTTTGGCTATGAGGACAGTATTTACTCTCCTGGTTCTCTTCACCTGTCAACTTGACACATGTAGGGTTATCAGAAAGAGTCTCAAGTGGGGGATAGTCTCCATCAGTATAACCTGTGGGCATGTCTGTAGGGCATTTTTTTGATGTACAAGGGCTCAGCTCACCAT
Source organism: Ellobius talpinus (assembly GCA_001685095.1). NCBI lineage: Eukaryota > Metazoa > Chordata > Mammalia > Rodentia > Cricetidae > Ellobius > Ellobius talpinus. Next base: position 1,952 of record LOJH01069011.1, read on the forward strand.
GGAGGATAAAAATTACGGGCAGAGGAGCATTGGAATATAGAAGAAAGGTAACTGAAAACAAGCCTGTGAACAAGCCAGAAAACAACAGTCCTTGGTATGTTCTCTGTTCCAGTTCCTGTCTCCAGATTCCTGCCTCGACTTCCCACAAGGAGGGACTGTAACTTGGAAGAGGAAGATGGAACACACCCTTTCCTCCCTGAGTGATTTTTGGTCAGAGCTAATTTATTACAGCCACAGAGAAGCACGCTAGAACATGTACTCTAAAACGCAGAAAGGAAATTTTCATTTTGTCCTACAGCATCTAAAGACTTCAAAATAGTTGTGTCTATGGCTTGATATTTGGACTTCTTGCATTGTTACACTCAGGGTAACAAGTTTATCTTTTCATGTTTTGCTTCTTGATGACATGATAGGAAATGGGAAATATGGCCTCAAAATTCTCCTGGCAAACAGCACATGGCATTTACGTCCAGGAAATTAAGAGCCAAATCAATATAATTATCACCATATAGATCTTCCTCCCCGCATCAGAAATCAAAAGAGCATTGTGCTCGTGGCTCTCCCACAGAGCTGCACCCCTGTCGTGGTTTTTTTTAACAATCTCCCCATAATTGCTTCATGCACTCTCAAAGCTTTTGATAATAATCATGTAATTTACAGGCCTATTGAAGTTCAGTGTGGAACAAATGAATAGAAGCATTATGTTTTTCTATTCCTTGGCTTGTTAAATTTCAATGCTTGTGTTCAGTAGGCTTTCTGCCTTCAACCATGGCTCGAACGGCTTAACAAATTATTTAACATGAGTGTCTCTGAGTTCACCCTTCATGTCAAAAGACATTCTCCAGATATTCTGGACATCCAGTCACAGTCCTGGTTCATCCTCTCTCAAGAGCAAGCACTGTCCTGACTGTATGGTAGGGTACTTGGCTCCCCCTTTCTTTCTCTTCAGAGTTTAATTTACAGGTTTCTTTTTCTCTTCTTCTTTGCAGTTACTTGTTTTCTATTTGTTCATTTGGTTTAGTCACTTTGAGACAGGGTCTTCTGTAGCTTAGGCTGACCCTGAACTCCTGACCCTCCTGCATTCACTTCCTGAATGCTTGTATATAGTCATATACCTCCATGCCCAGCTCTCTTGAAGCTACTTAATTATAGACTCACACATGCTCTAGATAATTTCTCCTGTGTTTTTTTTCATGGTGGGGTGTGTTTATCAATTATATTTATCACATTCTATCTGTCCTCATCTGTAAATCAGTATTTAGATATAAAGGCCTCTTGGGTTTCAAGTTTTAGCAAGCCTGTTTCATAGATAGTGGTGTGTGTTTCATCAGGAAGCCTGCTGCGTGCTTCTCTCTCTCTTCCTATTCCCTGAGCAGCTATGGATGTTCAACGACCATACAATCTCCAAGGACTGCAATGTAACAATTGTCTTCACACCCTTTCCTCTATTTTTAGAATCTTCATCCTTTCTATACTTGGCTTTTATAGTGATTGTCTTGGTTGGTTTTTTATTGCTGTAATAAAATGACATAGCCCAGGCAATCTAGAAAAGAAAACATGTAATTCAGAGGGTTAGAATCCATAATAGCAGAGTGAAGGGGTAGCTGAGAGCTCATATCTTTATCCACTACTGTGAATATCAGGAGTTTTTGTAACCTCAAAGCCCTTCTTCAGCGATACACCTCCTTCAGTGACCACACCTCCTCCAACAAGGCCACAACTCCTAATCCTTCCCAAACAGTTTCACCAATTGGGGAACAAGCATTCAAATATATGAGCCTATGAGACCATTCTCATTCCAACCACCTCAGTGATTAAAATCATATAAAAGCCAGATGGTGGTGCTGCACACCTTTAATCCTAGCACTTGGCAGACAGAGACAAGTGGATCTCTGTGAGTTTAAGGCCAGCCTGGTCAAGAGAGTGAGTTCCAGGACAGCCAGCCAGTGTGGGGTTATACAGAGAAACCCTGTCTCAAAAAAAGTCATATTAAAAAAAATAAGGTGAATCTTTCTTTTATTTTTTAATTTTTAAGACAAGTGATTGATTCAATAGTCTCTCCAAAATGAATGTATGTGTGTGTGATAATGAATACATAGGTTTAAAGATACTTGATGTAAGATCCCAGGAAATGCTACCCTCACTCATGAAGAAGCTGTCTCATCTGCGGGACTCTGAGATAGCTCCAACTCCTCAGAAGATTTAGTTTGTAAAGTCAGGGACTTTATTTTGTAGCCTGTGCTGGCCTTGAACTTATGGCAACCCTCTTAGCCTCCTGAGTGCAGGAATTATGGGTGTGAGGCACCACGCCCAGCTTTAAAGCCTTTTCAACAAGAATATGAATGTAAGAAAAGATCAGGCAGGATTTGGGTGGCTCATTTCTTGCTAAAAGCCCAATTGCACATTAATATTGTTAGTCCCTGATACATGGGTGACATGACTCACCAGAGACAGGCAGTGTGAGAATGTGAGCCACAGAAGGTGTCTGTGACACTAGCAGAAATCTAGATTGACGTGTCTGCCCCACCATCCTCACTGACTAATGGCCACTGGTGGCCTTGAAGAGGAACTGCCCTCCATTCTAGATGATGCTCAGGTAGCCGAGCCTCGACAAGAGCTCATTCTCTGGAGCACTGGAGTGTCTGCTCCGTGTATGCCCTTACCTTCTGTCCTTTCCTGCAGTTTCCCTTCCCAGACTGTTGAAAGAACTTAGATTGGAGAAGGACAGGTAATTTCATTACTAGCAACGAGCTCCACTGTTAATTAATTATTTATTTAGCTAATTATCTTGTGTCTTATCATTTATTTTTTTATTCATTTGCTTATACACCTGTGTCTAGGCAGGCAGGTGCATGCACCTGTGCACACACGGGGAGACCAGAAGATGGTATTTGATCTCTCCAAGCTGGAATTACAGGCATTTGCCAGGCGTGCTTTATGGGGGCTGAGATTTGAACTCCGGTCCTCATGATTATACAGCAAGCACTCTTGACAGCTGAGCCATATCCCTATTCCTTAATAAATCAGTTTAAATATGGAAAATGGGCAGTATCATAGGCATCTGAAGACTGGGTAGAGCTCTCACAGAGCCTATTATTTTGTCACATTTGCTTCACACCACTTTAGCTTTTTAGTATTTTGCCTGTGGAAGCATCTTGCTAGGAACCAGAGCCAGTCTTGGACTTGAGACCCTTTGCCTCCTCAGTGCTTGGAGTTATACACGGCTTAAAAGTGTAAACAAATTCTTTTCCCCACCCCAGAGCCCCACAGCTGCTAGGCAGGCACCCTATCACAGAGCTAGAGCCCCAATCCTACAATTATTTAAAAACTGAACATAGTTTCATTTTTTCACTCTGTCAGTCTTCATACCTCTTTCACTGTGGAAGCAGCCGTCATCCAGATGTGGGAAAGAATCTTTCTTAGTCACATTTTGTGCTTAGCTCCTGTAGTTATTTATATGTGAAAAGCATTTAGAATTGTGTTTTCAAGGTTTATGTGAATATCATACCACATGGAGTCTCGTTCACCAACTTGCTTTTCTCAATGAACATCTTGTTTTGAGACACTACATTGATACACCAAGTTTACAAGTGTTCACTGGCATGTAGTGTATCACTGGAATGGGAATGAACCTTGATTCATTTGCCCAATACCTTGATAATGAATAGGTATGCTTCTAATCTTCCCTATTATAGCATACTGCTTCCAGTAACATCTTTAAATATGCATATGGGAGAGTTTCTCTAGGAATCAACGCAGAATCAGAATTTCGAGGACACAGGATATCCTATGTCTTCAATTTGTTATGTTTTTGATGCAAAGTCTCAAGTAACCCGGAGGCTAGCCTCATGTTCACTCTACTCAAGCCTTCCCTGAACTCCTGATCCTCCTGCTTCTACCTCCCTCCTCAGTGCTGAGATTGCAGGAGGGTGCTCCCAAGACCAACATATCTGCAACTTTAAAAACAGCTCACTGGCTCATTCATTCATTCATTCATTCATTCATTCATTCATTCAGGATGCATACATTCGTTAACATTTATTGGAGACCTACATGTACCATGAATACTCTGCAGGAGACAATAGAGAAGTTAAAAAAGTTCAATGATTTTGAGTATCTGTCATTAAGGACAGCAGAGAAAGCTACATAACCAAATTAATTCAATGAGGTTTCCAAGTACAAGCACGAAGAAGGGGAGGAATCTGGTAGATGATGAGAAAAAAATATTTCCAGTTCCATTAAGTTCTTTTTATTTTTTGAATTTCCCATATCTTTATTTTATGTTCATGGGTGTTTTGCCTGTATATATGTCTATGCATCTGTGCATACTATGCCCAAAGAGGCCAGAAGAAGGTGTTACATGCCCTGGGGCTGGAGTAGCTGATGGCTGTGAGTCATGTGAGTGCTGGGGATTGAACCCAGGTCCTCTGGAAGAGCAACCAGTGTTCTTAACTGTTAAGCTATCTCTCCAGCTTTTCACCTCCCTCAAATTTTTCAAAATCTTATTTTAAAGTGTGTGTGTGTGTACACATTTATGTATGTGTGAAGGTCAAAGGACAACTTTAGAATACATTCTCTCTTTCTCCCTTTACATGGGTCAAGGTGTTGGACTCGGATCTCTAGGCAGCACAGCAAGGTTCCTTATTCACTGCCAGGTTCCTTTAAACCAGTTGTTCTCAATCTTCCCAATACTGCCACCCTTTAATACAGTTCCTCATGTTGTGGGGACTCCAACTATAAGATAATTTTTATTACTACTTCATAACTGTAAGTTTGCCACTGCTATGAGTTGTAATTATCTATGTTTCCCAATGGTCTTAGGCTACCCCATGAAAAGGCTGCTCAACCCCCGGAGGGGTCCTGATTCCCAGGTTGAGGACCACTGCTTTAAAGTCTAACAGGAAGTTATTGTTGGACCATGCCAGGAAGTTGACCCATCGGTATGAGTAGACATGGAGAGGAGAGGCCTAGGAACATGGTCAGGCAGGGTGAGTGTCTGAAACAATTGTTTTGCACATTCCTACACACACACACACACACACCCTACCACCACCCCCTCCTCCACCACACGCTCTCCCACCCACTATCCCAATAGTAATCGGTGAAGCTGGAGGTCCAAGCCAGAGAGACACTGGTCCTGTCTCAGTCAAGCCTGTCTGTCTGCCCGTCTGAGTCAAGGAGCCTCTCCGACTGTGCTGGTTGTTCATCTGGAGCAGCGTGAAGTTATTTTAAATAACTTTGCCAAGCTGCACAGATGCTGCCTAATTTGCCAGCTCATAAGTCTGGCTTTTTTGGCTGGTTTTGCTCTCTATTCTGGTTCACGTGGGCACTCTTATCTTCAGTATGGGTTTTGCTAATGTGCCCTAATTGTTTTTAATCCTTCTTGAAAGGAGACCGTTTCCATTGGGCCACATTCAAGCAGTAAAAATATATGATTTATCTGTATTATCTGGAATGGATTCTATAGAAATTATGTTCACTTGGTGCCCTAGGATCCTTTTGATTTGCTGTGATAAAGCGCAGACCAAATGCATCCTGGGGAGGAAAGGGTTTATTTCAGCTCATAGGTTACAGGCCATCACTGGGGGCAGGCAGTTAAGGCAGGAACTCAAATGGGAGCAGAGGCAGGGGCCAGGGAAGAACGCTGCTTGCTGGCTTGTTCTCTCCTGGTCACGCTCAGTCTGCTTTCTTAGACAACTTTATATCAACTGCTCAGGGGTGGCACCACCCACACCAACAACCAGGAACACTCTGCACATTCACGGCCACGGCCATAGGTCAATCTGATCTGAGCAATCTCTCAGCTGAGACTCCCCCTTCTCAGGTGACTCTTGGTTGACAATAAAACCAACCAGGGCACTTGAGTAGATGTAAAATTATGTCATCCTGTAAAACAACTGTGGTAGCTTTTTTCTTTTGCCTCTATAACAAAGCATCTGAGTGAAACAACTTAATGGAGGAAGAATTACATTCATTCCTGGATCCAGAACATTGAGGAATATCGGGGAGCAGAACAGCTCACCTGTGGCAGCCAGGAAGTAGGGGGTGGGGGGGGAAGGATAGGAGAGAAAAGTGTCTGCATTAGCAGGCTTCTGCTATTCCCTCCATTTTCCCTTTTCATTCCGCCTAGGCTGCAGTTTAGGGGATGGTGTCACCCACAGTGGGTGCTTCTTTCTCCGTCAATCTAATCTGGAAGCTTCCTTGCAGACTCACCCAGAGGTGCACTTGATTAATCTAGGCACCTCTCAAGCCAATCAAGTTGACAATCAAGAGAAACCATTACAAAGCCTTAATGAGAGACTCCAGGAAAGGTGACCTAGGATGATTCAACTGCCAGGGTGGCCTAAAAGTGAGAGACTCACTTGTCCCAGCCACTGTATTAATAGGCCTGACTTAAACGCTGAAAGCATGCCCAGGGCAGATATTTATCAGCAAACGTGTGCCAGAGCTCTGGCCCACTTGGCACACAGTCCGCATCCTCTGCTTTGCTTTCCTGGTTGGGCCACTAATTTGCATCCCACGCACCAGCAACTCTACCGTGTGCTGAGGATTCTGGCTGGTCCAAGAATGATTTATCCATCTCCACAGGAGTGACCAGCTCACTGGCAGGGCAACAGTATTTTGTATCTTTGCCCGGGTTCACAACCCGGGAGAGCTAATTAAAGCAAGGCATGAAGTACTGAAGTCTTTGAAAGCATCCTACAATGTTACCTCCTGCTTCAGGATTTGAGGGGGGAATTCAAAGGTCACCCTCCGAAAAGTCAGAGACCATCACAACCAGCCACACTGAAAACACTGTTACTCATAAAACTCCCTGAGCGATGTCTTATCATAATTCAAGGAACACTTGCCATCTCTCTTCACAACCCCCTAATAAATTACTTTCACCCCTAGACAGAGTTATCCTCTGTCACCCTGCCAAGTCCTTACCTACACATGGGATCTGCATTAGTAAAAGAACACAGATGGATATTAATTGCTGCCATCAGCGAGCTTAGCCTTCTTGGAGATGGGGAAATTAGGTTTTTTATGGGTTAGGTCTTTGCTGGAATCCATAGTCAGCTGTGATACACAGTTACCCTGAATCTAAGCTTCTAAGCTGGGAAGGAAGGATCTTGGTCACAAGTTTTGTCTCATTTTAGAGCCATACATTCTGTTTTCTCCTAGCACTGGGAAACTAAGGCCAGAACAGAGAGGCCACTCAACCTGACAGAGGAGGACAAGAGGTGGAGCTGTCGTGGAGAACAAAAGAGGGTGTGGCCTGGTACTCAGTACGGCTGAATAGGAACTGTGAAACAAAGAGATATCTCTAAGTCAATGTCATGTCTTGGAGTGTGAGAGGGTACTGTGAGCCAATCTGGAAAGTGTCACCAGCTGCTTACCTTTCCTTTGTGTCTCTGGGACAATGCACAGGTAAGTCTGAGCCATTTCAAGGGACTGATACAGGATGTATTTGTTGTTACCTTCTTTGTTCATTTAACTTTACATTTTCTGGTATATTTTCTCTCCAAGATGCAAGGCAGAATTCCATGACTGTCTCTCCAGCTAACCAGTCTTCAGTGAACCAAACACTGAAGTGAGCACAGATGTACTCAGGAGCCCACTACGTCTTTTCTATCTTGGCTCAACAGGGCTTGGCATGGAGGGATGGGACAGAGGAGGGGATCTTGGTAGCCAGATAGAATAGAGGAACTTTCTAGGAAGCACACAGAAAGTGTCTGGGAGAAGAGGTGATGGGTGGAAAGACCGCAAGTGGCCTTTGTCATGGGCAAGGGGGTTAACAATGAGAGGAGGGTTGGATGGATGCTACCACTTTGTAGCATTTCAACTGTATTTTAATAAATAAAGACTGCCTGAAGATCTGAGAGTGAAACAGTTCCACTGGTCAGCCTCACGGACCAGATTATGGTAACACACACCTTTAATCCCAGCCCTAGAGAGGAATATAAGATAGGGCGAGACAGAACTCAGACACAGTCTTATTCTGAGATTCCAGGATCACCATTTCAGACTGAGGCTAAGATAAGAGCCAGTGGCTGGCTGTTTTGCTTTTTGGGTCTTCAGGTTGAACCCCAATTTC
>LOJH01069015.1:0-10031 GCA_001685095.1 Ellobius talpinus
TGCTCACCTTCCTAGACCTCGATGGAGGGGGAGGACCTTGGTCTTCCCACAGGGTAGGCAACCCTGACTGCTCTTTGGACTGGAAAGGGAGGGGGATGTGGGATGGGGGAGTGGGAGAAAAATGGGAGGAGGGGAGCAGGTGGAAATTTTTAATAATATTAAAGAAAGTAGAAAATAAACCAGACTTATAAATTAAAACTCTTATCTAGAGCCTAACATTACCCATAATTTGGGGAAATAAACCAGGATACTTTGGTATATTGCCTACGAGTGAAGCACATTCTGTGTGCCCCACAGTCAGGAAACTGGAAGCCTTGGTAAGGACTGTGTTTTCTATTTCCAACTCTCCTCACGAGGATGTAGTCACCAAATCCAAATCTCTTCTTCAGACCCAAGACCAGTACCTGCTGATCTCTGAGGAGTGGACTCTGGTTGCTGACCAGAGGACATATTCATTTAATAATCCTATCACAGAAATACTAAGCATGTTTATATAAGTACCCTAAACAAGGTAATCCTTTTCAACACATATTTTTTAGATACTTTTTCCTCCTGACACTCAAATTTAGGATGCTTGAGGGTAAATATTCAAAGTAAGAGTGCCTCTTTTCTTCTTATATTATTTATTATTCCTCCATCTAGCTGGACATAAAATAGAGCACAGGCAGCTTCAATCCTTCCTGGTCTGCGCAAAAAAAATGAGGATTGGAAAGACTAATGCAATAATTTCAATATATAATATTAAATATAAGAATTATAATTTTAAAATTGATAATTGTTTTCAAACCTTAATAAACTAAATGCTGCTATTCTAGCAGAAACATTTTAAAATAATTTTTGGTAAGTTCTACTTTACATGATTTAGATGGCTTGGTATTTGAGAAGTGATCACACTAACTGATTATTTTATTATATTGTTCCTTTTTATTCATCATGATGATTATAACTGCCTGCCTCAATATTTACTTTTGTCTGGCTTGTCAATTTTAACAGGTAAAAATGATATTAAGACTTAAAGCTCAGAATAAAAACTAATAAAAGAAACTTGTATATATTTACAGTATTCTAGTTTTTACTTCTTTTTCTTTCAGTAAACAGGGATGCCTGATTTTTAAATGTTGACAATGTACATCTCTGTGACTTAGACCTTTCCTGCCTTCCACTACCTCAGTAAGCATTGCTGTGCTCTGTGCAGAAGGTAAGGTCTCTCAGAACTAGGGTTGCCTGAGAAAAGTCTTGGCTAAGATGGATAAACTTTCTGTCTCCAAAAGCATGAGAACATGAGCTGTTTTTATTTGTGAGTTATTCCCTGATGTTCATTATAGAAGAATCAGTCATCTCATCATCTAAATCACCTTTGGACGTCTGGAAAGTAGACAGTTACTGAGCTATTGTCCTTACTGAATATCTTCCGTATGCTCTCGTAATGATAGTTGACGAGCCAGACCATGTTTATGGTCATTAGAAGACCTGAAATCATATCATCTGTTTGCCATTGCTTAGGCTATAGAAAGTCACTGTGGGTAGGGAAGAAAAATCAGGGGAGACTTCAGCATCATGAAAAGTTATTAAATTTCAGAGGTGGGGCAGGGCTGAGGATTATATAGGGTCTCCAGGACTATAATTAACTCTCTTATGCAAGTCACAAAACCCTGTGGATTTGGGTCTCATTAGAAAAAGAAAGTATTTCTGGGAAGGTCTTTGGGGAATTTCTTAGCCTTAACATTCTGGTGGGGTACACATATGGATCTTTCTGCACTAATTAAAATGCTTATTTATAACACACACCTGAGTAGAGTTCTCTTTCAAAACTTTGTCAAATAGCAGCAATAATATGTGCAAACTTCTGTTTTTGTTTACTTTTCCTGGAAAATTATTTTAATGAAAGAATTTTGGATGACTGTATACAGTAAAAAAATCACATCATCTCATTTCTATGACAGGAGCAAACAATTCATAATTCAGAAGCACAGAGGAGCTTAAATGCATGTCTATTCCCTGTTCTTTGATAGCTATTTTAGTTCTGTTGATTTTATAAGTCAACTTCACTTTTAAAGTTCTTGAGAGTAAATTTAAACTTAGACATCTTGGTAAGCAATGCAATTTTCACATCTAAATCAGTGTTACGCTGAGCAGGTCTTCAACATGCGAACTTGTGCCCAAGGAGAAGGTTACATTCACTTCTTCAGCAAGCCAACTCAGTAGTAGTTATTTTACCAGTGCAGAAATTTACACAAAAATAAATCAATCCTGACAACCTATCTCATCACAGACAGGAAAAATAGGAATACATATGTTTTTCCTGATTAACCTTTTTTTTCACTTTAAACATTGCTTTCAAATGTTGATCCAGGAGTTAGACCCATTGTGCAACTGACCAGTGAAGTAATATAATGCTAAATAATGTTTTATCTTTTAATATGTTTAGCTTGCATTTGGTATTTTCTGAAGTAAGGAGAAAACAAGGCATGGATAACCTGGGTATACTTTTCATAATCTCCCAAATATCAGAGTAACTTCTCTTGCCTCATTATCACTTCCAAAGGGAGCTGTATTCATAATCTTAGAATGCACATATATTTTATTTATTACAAAATATTTGGATTCAGTTTGAAGTATAAAATACTTTTAAAAGGGCTGAAGAAAAATCCACCACTGTGGAAGTAATTTCTGTTATGGAGTGAGGCAGGAAGCTCACTCATTTGTGTTATTTTCTTAATCTAACAATGTGGGAATGTGACAACCCTGCATGTCTTGGTTAACATGCTCGTCTGGCAGTGCTAAGTAGCTGCTTTTCTTGGAACTCATATTGGAAACTATTGTCCATATTTATTTTGACTTACATATATTTTCAAATTCATCTAAGAATCAAGCCCATGATAGCATCATGATTTTATACATATGCTAAGTCTCATGTTACTACAGTTTGAATTAATATTAACTACAAATAGCTGACTTAAAATGTAAATGAATGAAAGAAACATTGATTTATTTGCCTCATATAAATCTGTTAAAGCATTTATTAATGCATTGAATATGCCAGTTACTTAAACATTTTGTAGGTCATCAGAACATTACCATTCAAGATGACGCATCAGTGACTTAGGTGTAGCTCAGGGGTAGAGCAATTGCTGAGCATGTATAAGATCCTAGGTACAATCCCTAGGACCATTATATATATATATATATACACATATATATATATACATACATATATAAGCATGTATGTATACATATATGTTTATATATAATATAATGATGTCCTTCTTAACCAATAAAACAATTTTGCATACTCAAATAATTGTAATATTTCATTAAGAACATAAATTGCATTGACATAATACATATCTGATATTGGTTAATTCAGAAAATATTTCTTGCATATTTATATAAATGTTAATTAATAAGATGAAAATATAATTAATGGTCAATGCCTGCCTGCCTGTCTACTCATTACCTTACAGTCTGGGGATATTTGGGAAAATAATTCCCATTCATAAAGAGAGTAGAAAGAAGGAAGATTTAGACTATTCCAGAGCTAAAATAATTCGTAATGAAAATTATATTTGAGCTCTATGTTGCAAGATAAGAAAAGTTGTGTAGGTGTAGGAAAAGTGAGCTGTTTTCCAGGCAACTAGAACAGGTTGCATGAACACATGTGAAAAAATATGTCACCTGTGAGTTTGGAAATGAAGAGTTTCAATTAGTGGAGCATAAATGCAAGAGAGAAATGATATACCATGATAGTAACAAAAGTGCTTGGTGAGTAGAAAGAAATTATATTATTTATTTAAAATTTAGCTTATTTTGTAATTAATTATGTTCTAATAAAGCTCCATCCTCAAATCAGGCTTTGAGTTGCATTTTGTCTACATGCCATACTCAACCAATATACAAGTGGGTTTTTATTATGTTTTTTATTGTTTGAAAATTTCATGTATACATATAATGTGCTTTGATAAAATTTACTTAGATTATCTCCTCTGCCATGTCTGCCCTACCCCTAATTTTCCTTTCCAACTTCATGTGTTCCGTTTTATAAGCTGAATGATTCTTCCCAGTGCTACCTGTATGTGTGTGGGCTTATGACCACCCACTGGAGAATGGGCAACCTCTCAAGGATAACAATCCTGAAGAAAACTGACTTTCCCCAATAGCAGACATCAATTGCCAGTAGTTCAATGCCTAGATGTGGAATTTTATAAAAAACACAGAGAAAGTATATTTCAAACTAATTATAGACTTCCTAGTCAATGTAACCTTATCAACTTTCTTTAAGCACAGATGTGATATTATCAGATTTGCATTCTAAGGTAAATTAGGAAAACACTTTATAAATAGTGTAATGTAATTTGTTCATTAAGTTGATTAATCTTCATAAAATGTATTAATATGCTAGGCTTTATTAAAATAGTTCATTTTTGTTCATTTGAACTACACACTTTCATTTTAGTAATAAGCAGCAGTGGAAAAATCTAGTTTTAGCTGTTGTACACATTTCTTATCTGAAATACTTTTTTACCCCACTTCTGTCATTCTTTAAAATGTGGCTGACTTTTGCTTTATGCCATCACCCATGCTGATGAATTTGTCTTGTTCGTGCTTCCATAGCCAGATACTTACTTGTCATCCTCTTTCAAAACACAGTCCTCTAGAGGACATGGATCATGATTTAGTTGTTTCCAAGTGCCCAAATACATATGACAATTAGGAAATATTCCATGATGGAATCAGAGAAATTGAGACCACAGTGTTTCCTCTGCCCATACAAGATTAAATGTGCAATTTAATCAGGACAGCACAAGTTCTCTGTTAGAGCTGTTTTTTTTTCTATGCCCAGCTAAAATAATCTCAATTGTTGTAGATTTTAGTAAACAAATACAGCTCTGTACTGACGTACTTCTCAAAATTTATACATTCAAAGAACCATAGAATGTGGACTGATTTGATAACTTTTCAGATTTCATACATTAACTGGGATTCTTCCTGGATCAGAGTACATCCTAAATCCGATAACCAGTGTCATTTAAAAAGGGCATATGAATATAGTGAAGTATAGACACACACACACACACACATACACACATAAGAGGGTTTGCAAAGCTAGACACTAAAGTGCTCAGCCAATGAATGCTGAAAATGAATGTTTACCACCTCAAGCTTGAGTATATTTTTTAGACAATGTGTGTCTCTCTTAACTTCTAAATAAAACCAACTCTGCTATCATCTTTATTTAAAATGTATCCTCTGTGGAGCTATGAATAACCAAATTCATGTTTCACTACTTACTGTGTCTGGAAGTTACAAAAGCCCTTGTGAGCAAAGTACACGTAAGTGCATGGCAGTGTTTTCTTGTCTTGGTAGAACGTATCTACGGAATTTAGCTGCAGTCCCTAGAAGGAATGCTGTTATTGGAAAGAGGATGTGACACTTACCCATCAGAAAAGGATGATCACAGTCTGTGTAGCATTTATTCTCAGATCCTTTAGATATAATTTTCTGTACTTGTGTCAACTTTCTACTATGGTTTGCTCAGGTTATATCATCTAGAATTTAGTAGTTGATCATCCATATTGAGATACATATAAATGTTATCATAGTACAATAGTTTGTACTCTCAATTCTCAATCTAACAGCTAATCTAACAGCTGTGAAGGCTCTGGTTAAAAACTAATTTGGAATTTGCTATAGGAAATTATCATTACACTGCACATTTGTCCTCTGTAAATGGAATGCTTATATAAAGTAGCCATATATGACGGTTGTTAAACAGAGGCTTCTCTTTTGTCCTTCCTGCCATACTTTCAATCTGGAGTAAAATGGTTAGGGTCATTGCAGGATTAAGGGCAAGTGAGATGATATATGCGGTCTACATCCATAAGATTTTAAAACTACAGAGTGGATTAGATTCAGTTAACTTGAAGGAAACTAAATGCAGAGGGGACAGAGCAAGTGAGTTTCCAGGGGGTGAATTAGAACTCAGAAAAAGTCAGGGACCTAGGGCAGGAGAGGATATAAAGGCTGCAGAGCAATGGCCTGGAACTAAACTTCTCCATATGAGGAAATGAGAGGCAGTTTTTGTTTTCAACCTGGAAGGAGACTAATTTCTCAAATGCCAAAATGATCATGGAAGAACCGCAGGAAGTAAGAGGGGAGCATGGAATACAAACGTGCTCACTCAGCAGAGTTCCCACTCTGCTCTCCCCGCTTAGCTGCCCATTAAGAAAGACCCCTGACAAGCCTTCAAGGCATTTGTAGAAGGATGAAAGAATGCATTCCTCTCTTCCACAGGAGTACTCTAGGCTGCCGTCATCCTTGCTGAGACCCGGGAACACACCGCATTTCTACCTACTAATAGAGACAAGTGGGAGGGCGAGTCTGATCTACATTTCCCCACTGCCTTTCCCACTTGAAGACGAAGACAATCCTGCAGAGTACAGAAGTTTATGGCAAAGCAAAGTCATCTAAGTGTTCATTCTAGTTCATATTTCAGTATACATTTAAACAGTGGTAACTTCTGGAAAGTTAATCATAAATGTGTCACACATTGTTTTCCTATGATGAATATAGTTCACCTTTTTAAAATGTGAAATGAATGTACTTTACATTTTTCAAAAACAGACGACGAAGGATGTGCTCTGTACCTTTGGTGTGTTCAGAGGAGTGGGTAGTCATTACCCATTAGACAGCAATGAGTTCCTCTCACTATTAAGTTGTTTTCCAAACAAAGGAAAAAAAGCTCAGAGGATATCATTTAAAAATAAAATAAAACAACAGTTATAGGTTGCTTGGATCACCCCAACATGGAAGGAAAAGTAAAGAGGGCTTTGTTCTTCCAACTCCTCACTCTAATATGAAGCCAGTAGTCACACTATTTAAATTCAAATCTACAAGGATTTTAAACAGTTACAAAGTTAACTCTTTTAGTTGTCATAGTTGGGTGTTGAATCCTTTGGTAAGTAGTTGGGGCCAGTCCCTGGAGCGGGGGAAACGGGGGGACGGACATTTGGGGGATGTTGGAGGGCACTGCTCGAGAGCTTATTCTTTTAAAGATTGATTTGCTAACATCATGTTGTCGCTAGCATGGCTTTATTGTTTGAACTATGAAAAACAATCACAAACTTCGGTTCATATGTAGAAGATTGATTTTAGTTTTGTTTGTTTTGGTTTTATTTTTCTGAGATAGGAGTCACCAATTAGTATCCTAGGGATGAAACCCGGGTGTGTGCAAGGCCACACTCTATCAAAGGGTTGAGCTGACTCCTTTTTTCCTACAGCGTTTGGTCGTTGCAGTGTTCCTTGATAGGCAATTGCTGTACTGTCAATCTGGTGTCAGAGTCCAAGGTGTATCCTCCTCCTCTACCTGTGCAATCTCCCTCAGCTGAGCTCTCTTAAAGGTGATATGAGTGACCTAAGGGAAGGTAGTGCTCACCTGGGTAATCCATGCTGCATTCCTTGTGCCAGGACTGCCTATCACATCTGCAAACTGAGTTTTAGCAAGGAATTAGATCCTAAGAATCAGGCTCTAATCAGGGGACTACTACCTAAATAATTATAATGCTATTTTTCAATTTTTGATCTTATCTTTATTTAATGTTATGTTTTCACTTATCATACTGCACTGATATTTATTGACATAAATGTTAACATATATAATGTTTGCTCCATGGAAGGCTTCACCTAGGAAAGCTTGGCCTCCTGTTTTGTTTCAGCTATTTCTTCTTCCTGTCTTGTGATTGTCAGAGCACAGGTGTGATGAAAATTCCCCCGAGGGAACAGACGCTACATCTTAAAATTGGACTTACTAGGACTATAGAGCGTGTTGTCATATTTAAACTACAACTGAGAAGACTCTCTTTTACTGTGAATTTTAAATGACCTCAGTTGTACTACATATTTTAAAATGACTACTTCTAAAGAAAAACATATTAAAAATGAGATGTCTAGAGTACATAATAAGGGCTGTGTGGGAGACAGAGAGAGAAAAAAATGAGAGAGAAAAAGCTTTGATCATTTAAAACTGACTAATTAATTAATTAATAAAGGATTGCACCCAGAAATATGAGCAGATATTTTGAATAAATACTTCAAAAATAAAGACAACAGTAGTGATCTGCAATTCTAACCTCTCTAAAATGTGAGGACACTCATCACTAAAACTAAATGATATGTAATGAACATGTACTAAAACCTTAAAATTAATTTTAAAAAGTCTGGATTTGTAGACAAACAGGAATTCTCACAGAACTTGCAAAGATGTAAATGGACACAACCAGTTTATAAAATCTTTTGTTCATTTGACCAAAGTTGAGCACACACACATGCACTCCCGCACTCCCGCATGCATGCACACCACACATTAGTATGATACCATGCCCTCTACTTGTATGTTCATTATTTGGGAGGCAAATGTAAGCATCTCTCCACTGCACATAAGAAAATGGGACATACTAAAATGATAACTCTACCCAAGGCTAACCTTGAAGAACTCATGAATTTAACTGAGTACGATATGATCAACTACAAGGAAGAAGGGTCTCTCTCCAACAGCCCATGCTAATAGCCTGCATATACTTTGGGGTAAACAAACCCAATGAACATATGCACTGCCTATTTTATCCCTCAGCACCAACAGAACAAGTGGAGCAAATCTTGTGAGGGTCTCATACAGAATAATCATATCTGTTCTGATGTCAAGATAGGAAGACCCATGTCACACTGGATGACAGGGTTTCACAAATTCCTATATCTATACCATCAGAAACACTAACAGCAACTCTAAAACAAACAAACAAAAGCTAAAGACAACTCAATGTTTATCAATTTGAATATTAGTTCATACAGTAGAATAAGAGTGAATAATTAATATCTCAAAATATGGCTATTTCTAACAAAGATTTTAATAAAATGAATCAATTGGATGATGCTCGGTCTTCTGTGTCCCTGAATACCATAACACACAGTAGCAAGGACCTTAATTTATGTTGGGGTTCTGTGTTGGCTTCTCCCAAAGATCAAACTCATTTCCTAGAAATGTTACATTTTCCCAATGAGTGTAAATCTATCCCAATTTTCATTATATATGGAATATATATATATATATATATATAATGCAATGAGCAAATAATGTTAATGGATGAATATTTAAATAATTTTCCTGGCCACTTTATTGCATTCTTAAACATATGTCTCTGAACTCAGAAGATACTGTTTCATTATCTCAGTAACTACTGCTTGCAAGAGTCTTTGCAACTAAATTCTCACAGACATGAAAACTTTACATATTCTTTATTATGAAATATTAAGTGTTCCATTAATTTTAAAGGTCTTCTTAAAGAAGGAATTTTGCACTTTATGGTTATAGTGATGATTTATGTTTATGGGTCTGTAAGAAATGATAGGTAAAAGTATAATGGGATATTTCTTGCAGAAGCTGATACACCAATTCCCCTTCCTGTCTATTCCCAACATTTTCTCTCTTTTGTGCAAATGGTAGAATAAGAAAAACATTTCCTGGGTGGACAGGAAAATATAGTACTGTAAATGTAATGTTATGAAGCCAGTGTTTGCAGATAAAATTTTTATAGTCTAGTAGCTTCAAAAATGCAGCAATCTTTAAAGTGGCTTTGTGTTAGTAAAAATTCACAAAGAAAATAAGTGAAGACATATCTTCTTTAAAAGAATCCATCCTCAAGTTTGACCTAAAGGAACTTCTACAGATCGAGTTTTGATGTGACTGGGATCCTATGGGGGCAGAAGATGTAAATACAAATGCAGGGAGAAAAGGGGGCTCAGAGGAAAGGTAAAGAGCAGCCAAGGGAGAAGCTAAGGACAAGAAGAGGGCAGAAGAGAAAAAGAAACACATTGGTCTCCTATCTGTTATCTGATGTTTTGATTTCTATGGTTTCAGTGCCCCACATTCAACATTTCCTAAAATATTCAATATAAAATTACAGCTTTCAATGGTCACTACCCTCAGTGCCCTTTGCTTCCAAATTTTTAAACAGTTTGATTTTTAAATGCAAATCAAA
>LOJH01069017.1:0-10031 GCA_001685095.1 Ellobius talpinus
ACGTGGGTTAGAGCTGGGCGGGACGAAAAGCAGGCCTGCTCCCCTATCACTACAGACGATGCTATGTCAAACTATGATTGACACTTGACCAGGCAGGTGTTGTATGGCACATGCTTGTGATCCCAACACAAGAGGGCAAGGAGTCAATTTGGGAAACAAGTCTGGGATACCCAGTTAGACCATATACAGAAAACTCTACAGCCAGGCCTCCTGGTACAAGACTATAATCCCAACTACACAGGAGGCTGATGCAGAAGGGCCAATAGTTCAAGCCCTCCCTGGGCAACTCAAACACCCTGCCTCAAAATACTAGGAAAAGGTTGAGGATATCTCGTCCAGTTGGCAGACTACTTACTTAACATATGCTGACAGAAGGCTAACAGAATATCCAGAGACAGGCAGCACCTGCATACTACATAGTAAAACCAGCAAGTGGATGCCTATGTAATTAAAGGCCAATCCAAAGAGTGAATTTGGTGGCAAGAGGTAGAAACAAGATGCTCTATAGCTTCATCTGAGAGATATGCCCACAGTCATTAAGAAAGCTGAACCTAGTGACAGACCAATTACTCAGGCAGCTAGGGGTAGGAAGCTCCAAAACTGCAAGCCTGTCTAGGCAAACTTAAGTGAGACCCTNTCTCAAGAAAAAAAAAAAAACTTGAAGGGGGTAAGGGATTCAGGTCAGAGAGAGAATGCTTTCCAATCAAGCACAAGACCTTGGGTTCAATCCCCAGGACCACAGTGAATCTTCAAGCAGTACACTGAGGAGCATGTTAGTTTTAGACCTAGGTATATAAAGAGTGGCAAGTCCTCCACTGACAGGAATATTTCCCTGCCCGAAAGTGAAGGGGAGACTTGGCCTCAATGGGCATCCTCCAATCCTAAGCATCAAACAGCAAGACCCCACATTCTAAAAGTTCCAATCAGTCTCAGTCCTGGACATCACTTACTTAGCTAGAACCCCAACACTTTAACTGATTCCTGCAGTCTAGCAGAGCAAACGGCCTACATATCTCTTCTTATATCGCATCTAGTCTGCCAAATGCTAGCTCAGCAAACTACAGCCTGCAGGATGATATACACGCAGAGCCTTTTAAACTTTGAAGGATTAATGCAGAATGTTCAAAATCTATTTTTTCATTGACCTACTTTTCTATGACCCTACCTGTAGGTTTCAAACCGAAGATCTATTGTGACCTACTATAAGAAGTAATAGTAAATACAACTACAGGAACAGCCCAGAGCACATGCCAGACAGAGACATGGAGTCAGTGAGCACTGACATACTAGGTCCACACACCAGGACTGTGCAGAGGTCTGTTAATATGTACCTGTAAGTAGATAAAGACTTACACACCAAGCCCTGAAATTCCGGGACCAAGGCAAGAACAGAGTGCAAGCACCACACATTCCAACACCTCTGGTCTGTACCTGGCTGATATTTACAAGCTGTGCATTATCAGATCACAGCTCATCACCTCAGAGGCCCAGGACACCTGTTAAGCTGGAAAACTACCCATAGGGTCCAAAGCACATGCAACAATCTCCTAAGCAACTCTAGCTAGGCTAAAGAGAGAATCTAAGTTCAGGGAATAGTGAGCCCACCCCACCAACAACAACAAATTCCCACTCACCAGGCACATAAACAGAGGGGTTCTCTGACATGCCAGGCAGTGGCTGATAGTCATGAGGCCTTCGAATCTTCAATGACTGGCCCTGGAAGATGATGCCATCAAAGGCCATGGCCTGGGTCGTTTCATCCACTGAGCGGAACTGAAGGAAAAAGATCAGTAGAATTAAGGGGTAGGCAGGGACTAGATTAAACCACTCCCCACCCCCAATACTGTAACTTTCCTCCCACTTGTATAAACAAGTATCATGTACCAAACCCTGGACTGGCCAATGGAAGAACAGCCACAAGATTGTCCCTAGAAGCTCATACTCTAGAAAGCAAATATCCTGGCACCCAACAGATATGAAAGCAAGCACACAATCATAAGCTCTGACAGACAACGCTAGAAAGAGACCAATTGCTGAAAGAAGTCAGCATTGGGACATTAGGTCAACTGAGTTAGTGGCAGTGAGCCCAGGCTTTCTGATGAAATGACATTTAAGCTGAAGTCTCCAACAGTTCAAATAAAGCAGATTCTGATGGGCAAGGGCAGATTGAGAAGGAGCACTCAAACACCTCAGCAGACTAGATCACTTCAGCACATCCACTGTTTCCTGGGTATGGCCCAAGAGTTGAAAGCTAGGTCTTTAGAGACAGTAAGAGAGTAACTGCTTTGAAATGAGACTTATAAACATCTGGAGTGAACTGCTTCACCCTAAGCCCAAAACAGAAAGACAGCTTGTGTGCTCTGCAGCGTCAGTGTAGCCTAAGCAGAGTGGACTGAGCCAGAACAGTCTGCAGAAACCAACAAAGCAAGCAGAACCCAAAAAGGCCTCCCAGCAAGAGAGAACATAGGAAGGTATGCGGCCCAGGATGGGGACTGCAGAGCTTCTACAGCAACCAAATGCAAACTGGGATGCAGAGAGCAGTCAGAGTGGGGAGTACAGACAAGCCCACCATCCCTTACTCCATCACTGGAAAGCTCACCTCCAAAAAGGCAAAATTCTTGTCTTGATTTATCTGCACAGCCAAGACTGGGTTGCCAGGGGCCTGAGTCAATCCCCCCAAGCGCATCTGGGCGTTGAAGAAGTCCATCATAGCTTCCTGCAGAGGGAATAGGAGACAGGGGAGGGCGGGGAGGGAGGTGGAGAGAGGAGGGGAAGGGTGAGAGAGGGAGACACAGAGGGGTTTGGGGGTAAGGGGAGAGGATTGAGGGGAGGGAGAAGGGGGAGGGAAAGGGACAGTGGAATATGGGTCAGGGGTATAGAGGTCAATAGTAGGAACAAATGCAGGAGGAAAATGAGAAAACAGAGAGGAAGCAATACCAAAGGACAGGAGACAGAAGCAAACAGGCCAGACAGGCCAGACAGGCCAGACATGAGTGGGTGAGCCATGGAGTCCAAAAAATTAGGAGGAAAGTTATTCAGGAAAAGATAGAAAGAATACATGACAGACAGCAAGAGAAAGAAATACATGAGGATGACACAAGGAAGAAACACCAGGTACAGACAAGGCGGGGGAAGGCAGAAGAGCCAAAAGGCAGGAAAAGACAGACAAGCACATGGACAGGAAGGGAGCCCAGAGAAAGGCAGAGCAAGGAGTAGAGTGCAGGGGCGGGGAGGAATGGAGGAGCAGGGGAGGAAGGGGTGGGGTGGGAGGGGAGGAGAAAAGAGTGATGTGGAGGGATCTGGCCCTGGAGTCCGGGGGCTGGTTTATCAAATGTAGCAAAGTGCAGGTTGAGAAAGTCAGAATGGACCTTACTTGCCTTCGACGATGGTAGCAAACTTTTTGTTGCTACGAGGGATCTCAGCCCCACAATATTTCACTTTAAAGAGAAATGGAAACAACTCTTTGATCTCGGGATTCTCAGGGGTGCCACGGGAAGGGGTGGGGGAGAGGGATGGGGAGAGGAGCGGTGGGGAAGGTGGGGGAGGTCAGGGCTATCAAAAATAAAAGAACAGCGACCATGGGAGGGATGTGGGGGGGAAAGGATGTGGATAGACAGCAGAAAAGGAGAGTATGTCAGAGAAACTGCAGGGACGTGCGTCTGTGTGTATGTGTGTTGAGTCTCCCTCTCTGTCTCTCTCCAACACGTAGGTATAATATGTAGGGTAGGTAGGTACATTATGTGTGTGTTTGATCCCTGGGTTGTGGGAGGAGGTTGGGGAAAGGGAGACGGGAGAGGGGGAAGAGGAGGGAGGGAGGGGCCACCCCCAGCCCGGCCCCTGGCTGGCTCAACTCCATCCGTCCGTCTGGGAGGGGGCCGGGGGGTCTTGCAGGAACAGAGTGTGACCCGTGCAGGTTGGGGAAAGGGAATGGAGGGAGGGTGGAACAGGGTAGGGGAACAGGGGAGAGGGTAGGGGCAGGAGGAGGGCAGTACCTCAGTGATGCCAAATGGGATGTTGCCCACGTAGAGGCGTCTGGCCTGTCTGGTCATCTGGCTCCCAACAACAGGCACAGGCGTTGGGGTCACAGCCAGACCATCAGGAGTCATAGTGGGGAGAAGGGCAGTGGCTGGAATCTGACCCGCAGCTTCAGGATGGGTGTAAACAGTAAAACCCCATTAGAGCAGCCCTAAAACCAGAATCACTCAGCATACACTGACCCCACCCACCCACTCTCTAACCCACTTCATTTAGAAGCTCTTCAATCAGTCAACCCAACTCAGCAGCAGGGTCCAAGCTAAGAAGTCTGGTTTCCTAAGGGCCTGGTTGGTAAAGAAGACTTAATTCCCTCTTCCATCATGGCTACCCTGAGCAGGTGCCAGAAGCCCTTGGGTAAGCTCCTTCAGTCTCACCAATGCACACACACAACCTGTGGAAGAGATGTTCCAATTTTAACCTCTACAACAGCCCATGGAGGGGGTGGGGGAAACCTACCTTGCATGGCCTTGTACTGCATTGGGGTGATGTGCTCAAAGCCAGGTGGTGGCACGTCCCAGTATTTACGCACCTTCTTCTTCTTCTCATGGCGGGGGGAACGACTGGGGAAGGGGGAAGGGAAAGTGGGGCAGGGTAACCTCAGTCTGACCAACACCGGGTCTGCAAGACCCTGCCAGGAGCACCCCCCAGCCCTCCACACCCTCCCACACAAGCTCCACTCTCTCCAAAAGGGAGAGCTGGGCCTGGGCCTAGGGAGGGACACTGGGCAGATGAGACTCTTCCCCAGTGCTTGGGCCAGGGTGGGGATGCAAGGCAGGCAAGATGCACAGGTGAGAAAGGAGAAGGGAGTGGACATGGGGTAGAAGGGGCAGGAAGAGAAGCTCACATCAATCCACCGTGCTCCTCTTTAGCGCCTCTGGTCAAAGGTTTGCTGGGGGTGGGAGGGAAAGGTATGGGGAGGAATGACCGGGGACCTTTGTCTTCCCCACAAAATACACCCCGCCCAAGGTCACTGAACCCCAGGACTGAGGCAGGACCGAGGAGAGCAAGTAGCATGCAGGCCCCCTCGGCCCTGCCAACCCCCCAATCCTACTACTCCCAGGAAAGAGGAAGTAAGGAGAAGTAGCAGGAAGAGACTAGGCCATTCTATGGAGAAACTAAGAAGAGGAAGGAGACTCTTTAGATATCCCACACTTCCTTACCTAAGAGGAACAGAGAATGAGGGGAACCCAGGAAGGCAAGATGAGACTGAATAACTAGACCAACAACCCTGAGCTGGAAATTAAAGCCCAGGCTTCAGATACTGCCCTACTCCAGAACTCCTAGGAAGTGGAGGAAACAGGAGGAGTGCTCTCCAAAACAGCCCCAAATAGAACCAGAGCAAGAAAATACAATTGTGCCCTCAAAGACAGGGACAGTATTGGGGAGAGAGAGAAAGAGAGAGACCCAAAACTATTCCCTGTCCCCAGGAACTATTGGCCCCAGCAACCCACTGGTACTGCCAAAAGAGAAACTGGGGGGAAAAAAACAGAAATAGGAAAAACCAAGTTCAAGGCAGACCAAACAGCACCCATACAGAGAAAGTCATGTAAACCCAGGCTCTGATAGGAGCCCAGCCAGAGTTCCCCAAAGTTCTAGTACCTTCGCCTTCGTCTGTCTCGGGAGGCACTGCGCTGGTCCCGGTTACGCCGATCTCGGCTCCGGCTCCTGCGCTTCCGGTCCCGGCTTCTAGAGCGGCTGTGGCTACGCTTCCGATGGCGGTTCTCCTTGTCCCGTTCTGGACAAGTGTGAGAAGAGATGAGATGAATGGGGAGAACATGCAGGCCCAGCCCACCCTGCGTGCTGGTGACTATGCCAGGACCCAGGGAGCCCCCGCCCCCAGGGAAGGGATTTAATGGAGGGAGACAACTGGTTTCCTGGTCCACACCTGAGTCCCAAAGGACTCTGAAGGGACCAAAGGGACAGAGCCTGGAAATGCCCCCGGGGTATAAGATACCTGAAGATGCTCAAGAGGAGCTGAGGAGCCAGAGAAGACAGGAGGCTGGCTCCTGGTACTCCTCGAGGGCTGAGGGGCCCGACCCCAGGGTCGTCCCTGAGAGGGGCAGGGCTAGAGGCTGGGGAATCAAGAGACCCAATGATGTTTTCCTGAAGAAACTCAGCAACCCCTCAGGAAAATCCTCTGCAACCAGCTGGCACCCACAGTCCCACCATCAGGCCCAAGGGTCAGGTGCCAGGCAGGATCTAGTAACCCTAAGAAGTGAGGAAACTCAACTCCATCCCTTCCCAACCAGATGAATAATGCAAGAGTAAGCACCCTCTGAAAAAGAGGGCCTTCTTTCTGAATGTACAGAAAGTAAGGAAATGATGCCCCTCCAGTACTTCAACTGGTGATCCAAAGCAGCCTCATCCAAACTTGAAGCCCAAACCACCATACCCTCCCTGCTTCACTCCCTCTAAGCCAAAGGAAGGATGGGCTAGATAGAATAATAAGGACTTGTGTCTTCCCTAATATCTATTCTGCTTCCTTAGCCTCTTTGCCTCAGAGACCTTGGATATTAACAGAACACAGCTTTGCAAGAAAAACTACAGAACCTTAGAGGGCAAAGGCAGACAGATGGATCTCTGCAACTTCGAGGTCAGCCTGATAAAGAGTTCCAGGCCTACTGAACCTACAAAAACACTACTATATAGCCCCAATTCTAGAGACTGGCCCCTCAACAAAGAAGTTAGACCAATCACCTCAATGTATTTCCTAAATTTCAAGGTACCACTGACTTTTCAACCATCAAGCCTACACACCCACTCACACAAACACACACAGAGCCAGGAGTAACGAGGCACATTTATATTTCCAGCATGTGGAAGGCTGAGACAGGAAGAGAAAAAGAATTGGAGGCTAGTAAGTTAAAGGAGACCCTGTCTCAAAACCAAACATACTTGAAAACTGTAACAGATGTATCCTAAAAGTACTGACTTCTAGTAGTAGGAAAAAGCAATGAAAAGGACATCAAAGTACATTTTTAACTCACCACACAGTTGCATTATGTATTTTTCTGATGCAATAAGCAGGAAAATTTGAAATCTATTTTAACTCCATAGCTACTAATACCAAGGAAAGCACCCAGGAAAGAAAACATAACCAATCTTGAGATGCTTCTAACAGAATCTATAGCCAGAAGAATACCTTTATTTGCATTTAATTATCACTATTGCTTTGGAAAAACTATGTGAGAATGAAACTGAGGCATAAGAACTTGACGACTTACTCAAAGCCCACCAGCTAGGAAACTGTGAAGCCCAAACTCAATTGTAATGCCAGTAAATTAGGCACCAGGCTGTATTCTTGAGGACCAGGCAGAACCGAGAGTTCTCCAGAATCTGGGTACAACTACCAATGACAAAGGATTTTATTATTTGCATTCACACACGCAAAGACTAAAACAACAATCAAGAATTAGAGGCCCCAGGCAGTGGCGGCACACGCCTTTAATCCCAGCACGTGGGAGGCAGAGGCAGGAGGATCTCTGTGAGTTCGAGGCCAGCCTGGTCTACAAGAGCTAGTTCTAGGACTGGCCCCAAAGCTACAGAGAAACTGTCTCAAAAAGCCAATAAGTCCCAACTATTTTTCCTACTGCTAAGCCTCAAACACAAGAACTTCAGAGAGGAAGTAGTGACAACATTGGGTACCTGGGACAGGGAAACTGGACTTAGGGAACTGGAAAGGGGAGGCTGAGAAACATAGGAAGGCTGGGTAAGAGACAAATACACACAAGCAGGGTGACAAGGTGGTAGAACTTTCTTCTAGCATTCCAGAAAGGCAAGAACCTTCCACATAATGAAGCTGGACAGCTAAGAAAATGGAACTTCATTTGCTCAAAATGCTATACTACAGTTGTCTTATGTACACAGATCCACCAAACAACCCTTAAGTGCCTGTTCTCAGGCCCTGTTTCCAACACCAACAGGGACATTCTAGAACTACAACCCATCTAACCACAGCCTCTAAGGCCAGCTAAAGCAACTCCACTCAGAGCACAGTGGAACTGGCTTTGCAATCAGAGCTCTAAATAAAAGTAGGAACTATCTTTAACATCCAGGTTTCCCTTCCTCGAATGAAGGTCACATCTACAGCACTCAAGAGGTATTACGGGACGTCCACTTTCCCCGCCATTCTCTCCCTCCTACACCAGCCTACCTTTCTTCACAATAGCAAAGATAGCTAATTAAACACTTAGTGTAAGCGTAATCCAAGCCACATACTACATATACACATTGCTCACTTCATCTCAGCTCCAGCTTTTGACTAAATAATGCCTAGAGCTTTCTTTTTTAAGAGAAAAATAAAAACTTTATAAGCCTCAATTTCCTGCCCAATCAACAAGAAATTATTTTGTCCTCAGAAGTCTGTTACAAATGACTCACTTAGGAAACTACTGAGAGCTAGGCGGTAGTAGCGCGTGGCTAGTGGATCTGAGTTCAAGGACAGCCTCGCCTACTGCGTTCAAGGACAGCAAGGACTACTCAGAGAAGCCCTGCTTTCAGGAGAATGAAAATTTGTTCTTAGCAAATTGCCCTGCCTTTACACTTGGTAAGTTCTGAGTTTAATTACAACTGTAACCAATGTGTACCACCATTACTAATCTCAAAACCAGTAAGCAGTGATCGGAAACAGGTGAGATACAAAAAGGTATTAGAACATCATCCCTACCAACAGCAATGCAGGTATTTGAACTCAGGCACACTCCTAAGCAGTACACTTACTCAAAGAAAACACACCATGGCACTTAGGAAAATTACTTCCTCCACATGCATTGTTTCAGGTACTCTCCTCTCAATTCTAGCTTCAATTCAAAGACTTCTGACTGTCTCATCCTGTCCTGCGAACTCCAACCAGGAACACGAGACAGTTTAAGCTCCGATCCTCAAGAAACTCCAGCCCTTCTTCAGTCTCAAACCAAAATGGAAAAAGGTTGTAGGGATGTCTTCCAACTCAACTCTTTCCTCGGAATCCCTAAACTCATCAGCATCGACATAGCCTGCCTTTCTTTCTGGTCCAAATTCCTAGTATAGGACCCTACCTTTGAGTAGCTGCCTCCACTAACACATTAAGGCCATTAAGCCAGCTCCCTCTTTCCCTTTGTGTTGACTATTTTATCCCCACAGTGAGACTGGGTCTAAGTGCACGAGTTTGGAATCATACAGGACTTTGGGTTTGTCTAAAACCAGGGATATGGAAGACACAGAAATTCTCGGCCGCCAAAAACCCCAAGGCATACATGATTTATGTGTATAAGGGGCACAAAGAATGCAGAGGCTTCCCCCTTTGGCGGGCAAACAGGTGTAGGACACACTTATACCTAAAGGGCCTACGCGGCTGGGACAAAAATACTCTGGAGGAAGGGTTCTGGACACATCGAAAAAATATGAACAGGCACGTAACCTCCAAGCACCGGGAGATTGCAGCGCCAGTCCACGTGAAGGATGGGGGGGGAAGGTTCACCACCGCCATTTTGGAAACAAAGGGGGCGTGGAGAAAGGAAAAGTACGCCCGACCGGAAGCGGAAGTGCAAAGGTAGCAAGAGGAAAAAGACTGGATTAGGAGATCTAATTTTATCTCTTTCTCAAATGAAAGAGAAAAATTTAAAAATAAAAAACTTCGCGTAGAAAAACCCGGCGCGCTCTCAACGCGCCAACGCGCCTTCTCAGGCGGGACCACGTGGGCGCGGGATAGTGCTGCGCGCACGCGCCCTAAGCCTCGCCCGCGGCCCCTTCCCTCTGCTCGGAAAGGGGAGGTCACGTGAGCGAGGCGCGCGCGGCACGGACGGGAGGGGGGTGTATTGGAGAATCATGCGGCCCCAGAGAGGGAACAAGAAGGGAAAATGGCGAGGGGCACGGAAGGAAGCAAGACGCCAACCCATAGCCCCTGGGCCCTCACCTTGTTTATTCTCGTTGAGCTGCCGCTCGAACTCGTCGAAGTCCGACATGCTTACGCGGCCGCGTAGGGCCCTGTACAGCTCTCGCCTCGCCTTGCCGCCCGC
>LOJH01069018.1:535-10566 GCA_001685095.1 Ellobius talpinus
TGTTCTTACCTTTTCTACTCATCTTTTCCTCTAATAGGTGTGTTTGGGGCTGTCAGCGATTCTTTTATTTAATCTTCTAGGTGCCCATAAATCCAAGGCTCAGATGGTTGTTCCTCATGGTACAGTTAGTGCCATGGTTCTAGTTACCCTTTTGGTCACCCCATGTTCTTTGAGGTCACTCAGTGCTCCCAGGCTTTGCTCCACTCCCTTGGAGTTTGCTATCTCAGGCCTGCTTTAGCCTAGGCTGTTGGCTTTGACCTATTTCTGTAAATCCTGGTCTCGATCTGCTCCTGCAGAGGTCCCTGTCTTGGGGTTGGTCCTGCAAAGATCTCTGGCTCTGGTTCACTCCCTTGGAGTTCCCAGGCTGGGGTGCACCCAGACCAGCAGAGTACTCATGCTCAGACCCAAAGAGCTTTCTGGTTCCTGCCTATTCCCTTTGATGTGCCATACCAATACCAAGACCCACAGAGGTCCTGGCTCAAGCCAACTCCCTCTGATGTCCCAGACTCACACCTGGACCCACACAGAGATATCTGGTTCCTGCCTTCTTCCTCAGAAGTCACAAATTTAAGCCCAGACCTGCAAGGGACCTGGCCTCAGACCTAGTTTCTCAGATGTCCTAGACTCATTCCCAGAACCACAGGGGTCCTGGGTTAGGTATACTCCCTTGAAGGTCCCAGATTCACATCCCGTCCCTCAATGGTCTCTGGTTCTGGCTCACTTGATTAGCCGTTGTTCTCCTGTGTCTGTTCCTGTGGAGTTTCCTGTCTCAGCTCTGCTCTGGCCCAGGTTGCTGGCTCAGTCCTGGTCCACCAGTGTCCCTGAAGTGGATCTGCTTCTGTTCCCTTGGAGCTTGCTTCCTCAAGCCTACTCCAGCTTAGGTAGCTGGTTCAGTCCCACTCCTGTGGAATTTGTTGCCTCAGGTCCACTTCAGCCCCTTTAGTATAAAATCATCTAATAATGTCTTGATCACACAAAATAGAACAGAAATTTACTCCTGTCTCCAAAGTAGTCGCTTTTTCTTTTTCCCATTTATATGAATTCTTCCTTGAGGCATACTCCTAAATTCTTATATTCCTCACCAAAAACTAAACATTGAAAGGATACCTATAAAGTGATTACCAAAAGCTTCATTGATTAGGTGAAACAGCAGTTTCTATACAATAGAACAGATTTTGTAAGTCCCTCCTCACTTGACTATTTCCATCTTTAACTGGTCATTTTTTGCAACTGAAATACTGCTCTGTTGCTTAGAATAGATAACTCCAGGATCCTAAGAAAACAAACAATATCTCTTCTGAGTAGATTTGTTTGGGAATTAGTTTGCAGCCACGTAACTGTTTGTTTCTAATGATAATTGCTAAGTAATTTATGCTTTACATTGTTGAAATTCACATCTTTCAAAAATATAAAACTTCTCTCATTCAAACTATGCACTTTTGTTTAAATCAAATGCTCTTGCAAAGTGTCTCTGTCCCAGATATCAAAGCCCTTGTTTTTATTTTTTTATGATTTAGCAACATGTACATTGGCAGCATTCAAAAGCAGTCATTCTTCTTCAATGTATGGTGTCTCCATTTGAGGTGTCACTGCCTGTAGGATTCAGCTGTACACTAATGATCATGATGAGCATAACTTCTTCATTAGCATTGGCAGGGGCATTAACTGTAATTACTAGATACATCCTTACTTATTAACACTCTTCTTAATCTCCACTATTGGATGATACTTGCACATTTCTGCTATGTTCTATTTACTTGGAAGAATGATCCTTTATATTTCACTGGAATGATTATAATCTCATTTTTTATGTGGGAATGACTAAATTCTTCCTTTTAAACTTTTTTGTTTAATTTTTTGAATATCCTTATTTTGGATTTAAGTGAATAAAGACAGTACTGAATCTAGTAAAGCTGTTTGCTAGACTAGGTGTCCCCAGATGATTAAAACTTAAATTTCTTTCAATAAAAAGTGAAGATTTGACAGATTGAAATATGTCTGTAATCCAAGTACATGAGGATTGGAGTCAGGAAGATTTGGAATTCAAGGCCATCCAAGGCTACAGAAAATACTGTGACAATATTTTTTAATGAACAGACACCACCAAATTAAACATGTCAAGTTAGTTTTCAAGGTATTTCAAGTTAGATTTATTGCATTGTGGCAGATAAATGGTAAGTGGTATTTAATTTTCTACTTCTCCAACCCTTTATCCATTTATAAAGAAAGCAATATGGGTGACAAAATATTTATAAATTGTTAGCCTAGTGTAGATGTAAACATGTGGTGATAACTGCAAACCAGAGGAATTGGCTAAGGGATTCAGTAGGAGAGGATGAGGGAGAAATAAAGAAAGGTCCGCTTGGGTAGGAAATAATGTGGAATGGTTTAGATAGAGACCCAGCTCTGTTATCATCTTATATTAATCCTAATGTTGTCTTTATTGTTTTAACAATAATGACCAGGCAGAGAGAAACTCAGAAGAACATGCAGAAATTGATCAAATAGTTTTGAAATGACATCAAAATTATTTACAGTCATAAGCTGTTCTTCCTACTTTAAAATTAATTATACTTACTTTTTTAAGATATGGAAAGAGGATGGATTAATGAAAAAATTACAGAAGATTTGAGTCTATAATGCATCTGGCATCAGTGACAAAAAAACTTAAAACAATACTTGGTATGATTTGACTTTGCAGAAAGCAAATGGTAAAGGAACCAAAATAGAAAAATGTGTTACTGTGAATGGAGATGCTTTCTTCATTTTGATACTCTAAAACACTTTTTTCCAATACCTTAAATTTTGATTGGAAAACACACCGACATGTTCTATGTCTTGGGGTAAAAGAGATTGTGATGGTGAATTTATTCCCTGCTGCAAGTTCCTAAGAAGCAGAAACTTAAAAGATGATGAAATTACTATCACCCATATTTCTTCTCTGTGGATTATTGTGTATTCAAGTAATTTGTTCACTTTCAGGACACTTCATCTATATCCATTTGTTTGCTACATTCATTTATCTTTCTCTTTGTAGTATTACACAACTTAAGGATCCAGTAAAGCTTTCTGAGTGACACTATGTTGGGTTTTTGTTTTTAAGAAGATTCTTAAAATTAATCCAAGAAAGGGAAATATATTTTCTAAAGCTAATAGCCATTTTGCATCGGACATGTGCAATTTCCTTGAGTGCCACTGGATATCTCTTCATTCAATGTGTCAGAACTGGTGTGATGTGAAGTCTAACTATTCTCGTTGTTTGGAATTGCACCTTATTTACTGGTTGTCAAGATGTGCAGACTGAGGGTATTTTGAGCTTTTCTTTCCCATTTGATACATGATGAATTGTAGCATTTGTGAACATTATAACTTTCCATAAGTATAACATTTCAATATATTTTAAAAAGTTTTCATATCATTTGTCAGGCCTGAGAAAGATACTCAACATAAAATAGAGCCTTTTTAGAAGTGCATCTTAATATTCTCAGCTCATCTACTAATAATTGGGTTAAGTACCTACTCAGTACCTGGTGCTGTCTGGGACTTTATAAGTATTCACTTCTTAAATCTTGCAATTACCCCAAGACACAATGTAATGGTTCTTCAAAATTGGAGAGCTTATCTTAGTGTTTTCAATACATCAGTACTCATTCAGTCTCCATGAACAGTTGGATACTTTATATTATTATAATTGCTATAATTACTAAAGAATGAAAATAAAAATTGGCAGTTAAGCAAGAATTGAAGCCACATCTACACAGATCCAGGAATGACTGTGTTAACTTTATATAATTATAAGACTAATAAAAATTATTGGAACCGTTTAGATGAATATGTTTTTTGAATGTGACATGCCCCCCATAGGCTCATGTGTTTGAGCACTAGATATTTAGCTGGTGGTGCTGATTTTTAAAGATTTATTTATTTTTATTTTATTTGTATGTGTTACTACCTACCTGTATGTAGGTTCCTCACATGAGTGCCTGGTGCCAGTAGACACCTTAATATGGCTGTGGATATCATGGTAGTAGAGTTATAGGCAATTGTGAGCCACATGATATGGGTGCTGTTGATGAAATCATCAAAGAATCAAAGTCATCTCCAAGAGCAACTGGTGTTCTTAATGGCTGAACTCTCTTTCTAGTCTTAGTGATGGTGAGGTTGTGGAAGATTTAAAAGTGGGACTTACCTGAGGGAAGTGAGTCACCCATGTAGTCCTGTCTCCTGCCCAAAGGTCTGTTTCCTGACACACTCTGATGTAATAATCTACACCTCAAGCTCCCACTGCTATAGACATCTTTAATTTTCCTGTTTTCCTTGTGATGATGTACTGAACTATAGCCCAAGTACTACAAACTAAACCAAGCCTTCCTCTTGTAGGTGCTTTGTCAGATAGTATCACAGAGCATTAATACCATGAGCTTCTAGATGCCTTGGTGCTCATGAATATGCCTTCCTCTGCATCTTGCCTTCTAGAACCAAGTATTTACCTCAAGACTAATTTCTATCAGCTCTCATGTACTATAAATTTTAGAAAAACCCATCAATTTAAGAAACCAGGAAAATAGAAAAAGACTTTCATAAAAGTGAACTTTTGAATTAAAGAGTATTTAAATCGTTGAAAGGAAGTCATTTTATTTTTTGAACACTAAGTGCTTATTGATGAAGCATTTCTTTTATAGTTAAAAAGAGATTGAGCCCTTTTTCATTTATAAGTATTGAGGGGTCAGAGACAGATTTAGGATATGTGACTGGATATACCAGTTATGCTATTCTGTAACTAGCATTTGAGGATCACTAACGTAAACCAGAAACACATCTAGTTAGCTTATGTTTTAACTGTAATTCCTAATACTTGGCAAAATGTAAATTTTTTCTGATTCAAAATATTTCACCTAAGTTAATGTGAATGTGATTAAAAAATAAGAAAAGCATACAATGACAAAAATTCCTGAGCAATTTTGGATATGGTGACATTTTTTTTCTGGTTTCCAAGTTTTATGGTGCCCACCCATGTGGCCGGGCAGAAACAATGTATGCACTTGCAGGATAAGACTAATAATGAGGAATCAAGTTGATGAAAGCAACCTGTATGAAAGCCATTTCTGTACTGACTCATGATGCACGCTCCTAGCCTATCACAACACACCAACATTGACCACCAGTTACAGAAGGACTAACCAGGAGCATTCCTGTGGCAGTTTCATTTCCTTAACCCTAGAAAAACCCACAACCCTTTTACAATAAAGAGCTTCTACACCAGAATCTCCTGGAGTCTGTGTTGTTGCCTCCACCCCATCTCATCCACCCAGGGCAGAGACAGGCAGTAGGGTTCAGCTACACACCTATAGCCTCAACCCTGAGATCAATTGACTAATTGCATCTTGAAATTGATAGTCAGGAATGGTTGAAATTCTAATAATAAATATGGTAAATTATGGTGCTGCATTTGTAAGTAAAAGGAAGATTCATAATCAAACTTTAAGTCTCAAATTTTAAGTATTTTAATGTAAAAGATCATGTTCAGTTATCCTATAAAATGATATTCTTCTGGTACACTCATATGATATTCTGTGTTAGTCACTGGGGCTTGTTGATAAGGAAAATTTTCATGGCATTAAATACATGCTCAAATAATGTAGTTTTCACCGTTATTGCTTAGTAGAACCGTTTAACGTTCAAGCAATAGTTCTTGCTCAGAGCAGGTTGAGCTCTGCTGTGAGCCTCTCTGGTTCTTGGTTCTTATATAGTTGAGGCTGTTTGGGGAATGACAAATGGAAGAAAATAAGAAATGTGTCCATTCCTTGCTTTGGGAGCAAATCACTATGTCTTACTGATTCCCAAAAGGACAAATTCTTAACTTTTGTTCTGAAGCTCTCTGGAAATCCAAAGTACAACCAACTTCACTGAACAAAAGTCAGGTGGCCATCAGGACTGAAGTCTTTTGGAGGCTCTGAGAGACAAATTCATGCCCTTATGCTTTGTGGCTGTTAGAGGTTGTACTTACTCCTTAGCTCCTGTGTCCTTATTCTTAGCATTGCAACCTTTGGCTTTACCATACCATATCCTAACTACAACTCTCACGCTATGACTTCCCTCTTCTTAAAACCTTTTTGATTTCGGTTGACTCATCTTCATAACACAGAATAATCTTATGATGAGATCCTAAATTACATCTACTGACTATTGCTATTCGCCATTTGAAGTGCGCATATTCGCAGTGATAAAAAATAGTGCATGGGCATCTCTGGGTAGCTTTTTTCAACCTAGAACAAGAAGTACATTTGAGGTGTCAATGCTAGTGATGAAAGGATGTAGATTGGAGGAATTAAGAATACTGAGAGTAAGGATATCAAAAATTTGGGAACTTTTGATATTGTGAACTTTGTAGAAGACTATGGTAAACAAATGAGATACCCTGATGTCTGACCACAACTGGACAAAGCCAGATACCTCAGTCTGCTTATCCAAACCTCATTGCATTAGAGTGTCTAAGGAAAGGCAACTCAGGCCAACTAATGGAAAGAGGGGGTGATGGACTTCTTAGAAGGACTGCCATGCACTCCAAAGGCTCTAAGACATAGTCTTAGCAGGAGTGACATCACTAAAATCTACTTGATACCAAGTGGAATATTATTGTCAGTGTTTTCTGTAGTTTATAGAGTTGGATCATAGTTATAGTGGTATCTTATTTGTGTTTTAATAAATAAAGCTTGCCTGAAGTCAGAGTGCAGAGAGAAGTTACTAGAGGCCAGGGAGCAGTGACCTTTAATACAAAAACTGAAGATCACCCTGGGCTATAGGAGATAAAATTTGTCTAAAAAGAGAAGTAGAACTCACACAAAGGTAGTCCTATCTCTTGGGAGTCACAAGCCTTTAAACCCAACCCTAGGGAGGTGGAGACAGGAGTGCTATGGCTGGGCAGAGGGAGGTATATAAGGCAGGAGGAGACAAGAGCAGTCAGTTTGAGTTTTGATGGGGAGCACTGCAGTCATGCTGAGGACAGAATTGTCCTTTAGTTTGTCTAAGCCTTGGTAGAGATAAGCACTATCTAGTGGCTTGGCTGCTTTGTATTTTGATCCTCAGCTTGAACCCAACATCTGTCTCTGGGTTTTTATTATTTGTGCTACACATTGTGTAGTATCTATATATTTAAATTTGACAGTTAAAAGTATCAATTAAGGTTATGTAGCATGATAATTACAGCACAGTTTCTTTATATATATATTATATATTGCTTAAAATATATTATATATATTGCTTAATATATATGTATATATATATATATTGCTTGAAAAGTAAGAGATAATGTTAATGAGAAAAATCCTCCAAATTCACCATGGGCATTCTCTACTAGCCCTTGGCTATAAAGATCTGCCTCTGCTTATTCTTTGGTTCTCTTCTGCTCCCTGTAAAAAAATGATTGAAAAAGTCATTGGAGGGGCTGTATAGATTGCTCAGAGGTTAAGAGCATTGTGTACTCTTCCAGAGGACATGGGTTCAATTCCCTAGTACCCTCATGTTGGTTCACAACTGTCTGCAACTGGAGTGACAATGTTAGCTGGCATACACCTGCTGCACCTACATACATGCTGGCAAGACATTTCTACATAGAAAATAAACAAATAGACTATTTTTAAAAGTAATTCCTTTAAAAAATGTCATCAGACATTCTTTAATTCTAAAATTCTATTCTCTACCTCAATATACCTCAAATACTTCCCTTATGAATATTATAAACAAAAACCTTTAATTGGACTATATACTTCACCACTACAAATAAAGTCCCAATGTTGGTTCTGGAGAACACTCCCTTGTGGACTGAAGGAACCATTAGTAACTCGGATGGCTATTCTCACTGTTTCTAAGGTTATAGTCACTCTGTTTATCATCTTAGATCTTAATACCATTTTTCTCTAAACAGAGAGAAAGAAACAAGATGAGCATGAAATTGTACCCACAGACTCATGTGTTTGAACACATGGTACCAAGCTGATTGGACAGGGACTACATCTTGCATAACTTCATCCTAGAAACCCAGCAGAGACAATGAGGGGATGTAAAAGGGACAGGCACATGTAGATACATACATATGCCAAGTATGACTTGGTGAGTGGAGCTCACTCTGATGGAACAGCACCTACTGGACCTCAGTGTATTTGCTACATCCAGGACAGGAGGAAGAAGAGTTTGTCTCTGTAGGAGACGTCTGTAGGGGAGCAGTCTCAGGCTGTAAACACCTGAGAGGAGCAATCTGAGGTCCATGCTTTCTGTACAGGCTGTCAACATTTACACAAGTACCAGAGGGGGGTGTTACAAATTCCCTGAGCTTCACTAGGTAATGGCTTTGCCAATCCCTGAACCTCTAAGGAACTGAGGTCTTTGACATGGATGTGCTCATGGTAGTAATACATATTCACTCTGGGCTTCCATCACTCCTCACATAAATATTGTGAAACCTTTAGGAGGAGTATTGCTGAAGGAAGAGTCATGGTGGGTCGGTTTTGTGGTTTTATAGCCTGGCTTGGTTTCCTGCTCCAGTTTCCTAACTGCATGTGTAGTATGGCCAGGCACTCTCTGTTCCTGGTGCCTTGTCTTCCCCACCATGATTCTGTATTTGCCTGGAACTTTAAGCCAAAATAAACGCTTCCGTCTTTAGTTGTTTCAGTAGAAAGTATATCAGAGCATCTGTAAAGTAACTGATTCATGCATACAAAAGAACTCCAACACAAATAGAAATGGTGCTATAGCCATGCCATGTTAAGATGTATGCACACTATTTCTGTGTTCTCTGTTCGGTAGGGAGCAAGGGAAGGAGGTCTAGCAAGCTGACTTTAAGCCTCGTCTAGGAATAATGAGCTTTGGGTAATTTTCAGAGTTTCTTTCCTACAGAGATTCTCTTTCATTAGCTGCAGAATAAGAACAATATTTTCTTTGCTGAAAGTTTATGAGATTAAGGGATAATATGATGATACCACAGAGTGTAATGCCTGGAAGTAATAGGCTTTCAATAGAAGATTTATGTCTCCCTCTGCTTTTCTGGGTTCTCTCTTACTCTCCCTAAACACAGTAAATGTAAAATTTGCAGACAGCCTTGTGTAGTTGTTCACATTAGAATATGCATCAAGAACAGGGTGGCTGGGCTGAGATTCCTATGAGACACTGATACCTAATAATGGTTACATATGACACTGTTACAAATGACAAGGAGACCTGATTCATTCAAATATTAATAGAAAAAAATTTCAAGCAGTAGGTTGACATGGTCAAAAGAGCTTTTAAAATGTTGGCATAACAGCTCTGAAAAAAAGACGGAAAGGGAATTGCCAGGCAAGACGATGATTAAATGGTATGTATGAGAGAAAATGGTAGTGTGGACAAACATGCCATGGTTGAAATTAATAAATAATATGTGATGCAGTAAGCATAGGAGACAGAAGATCAGTTACTAAGAGAAAGGCTTTGAGTAAAATATTGCAATGTTTATTTCGAGATGTCTTCTTGGCATTCACAATGACAAACTTGTTTTTTGTACATGGGTAAAATAGGCACATCTTTAGTCAGTCTCTCTAAGTAGGATGGATGGAAGATATTTCATAGCCAGTGTGCTATAGTCAGATGCATGGATCAGAGGAGCCTTCCTATAAGTGTGTCCAGAGAATCGGCAAGGAAAACCCAGAGCCAAGTGCTTTCATATGTGTATCTTTCAATTGAAAGCCTTAAAAGCACATTTTTTTCTTGTGCTGGTTCCCATGCTAGATAGATTAGACCTCTTGTCACTAGGTGCTTTCTGCCTAGAAATAGAGTCAACAGAGTAGGACATGGATGGGGTAACAGTTGTGAAAACAGCTTCTGTCCATTAGTTTTCTTCTTTTTCCCAATTTTTTTTGTTTTTTTATTATTATTAAAAAATTTCCACCTCCTCCCCTCCTCCCCATTCCCTCTCCATCCTCCCCTCCCCCTCCCCCTCCCCCTCACTTTCTAGTCCAAAGAGCAGTCAGGATTCCCTGCCCTGTGGGAAGACCAAGGTC
>LOJH01069020.1:0-10031 GCA_001685095.1 Ellobius talpinus
TATATATATATGCAGTGAAAGCACAATTACATTCATAGAGAAAAAGGCATAAAATATGATACATTTCCTGCTTTACCAACATTTCTCCATTATTATTAAGAAATTAGAGAATCAGCTCAAAGGGAAGAGGGAGGGAGGGAGGGAAAGAGAGAGTGTGAGAGAGAAACAGAAAGAGAGAAAGAAGGGATTTCTTGCTGCTGCCAGCTTAAAACCAGGTCTCACTGTTGCCCAGCTGAGAAGCAGCTTCTGCTGAAGCCTGTGGTCCAGGTCACCAAGTGCTGGCTTGAGGAGGGGAGGGGATGATGGTGGCTTCCAGGATGAGTCAGCTCATGCCAGCAATTTTAGGTGACAAGAGGGAGTCTGACTGACAGACACTAAAGAAAATGGGGGCAAGGCACATGTATCTTGGGAATAAAACTAATTTTATAGTCATGAACACAGAGAGGCTGTGGCATTGTACCCAGAGAGCCTTTATAGTTTGTGGAGCCAACCCAGCTGCTAGAAAAGTTAGTAATGACAGTTACAAGGATCAAAATAGTTGTCACCTCGAAAAATAGAATTATATCTTTGGCCAAGACCCACTATTTTTCCTTACATTTCAACCTCAGGAAGAGGAAGATTATCTGAGGTCAAGAACTTTCTGCAGTAGGACAGCACAGGGAATTTATAGACTGCAGTTATTAAATAAATACTATAAAAAGCACCTCCTCGCCAGTGCTAGATACCTTTGTTTGAAGGAGAAAATAGGTGTTGGATATAGCTCAGTTGGCAGAGTATTTGATCCCCAGCACTGTATAAACCAGGTATGGTGATGCACGCCTATAACCCTAACAGGTCAGGCTGGGGAGATGGTTCACTGGGTAAAGGCATGCTGCCCAAATAAGAGGAACTGAGTTAGGATCCCCAGCACCCATGTAAGAGCCAGGTGTGGTCAGAGGCATTCATTAGCACAGCGCTGGGGATGAGGAGAAAGGGAGAGCCTAGGGCTTGGTGGTCAGCCAGTTCAATGCATAAATAATAAAGGGAAATGTAAAATGAATGTAATGGGACTTAGCTCACAGAGTTGCCAATTACTCGTCACTAGGGATCAGAGGCAGCAAGTGAAAACCTTATGAAATCCATGCATATTGAACAGCAGAGAGAAACTCTTTGGTTTCTTTTGTGTAGGAAGAGTTAGGAGGTGGTAGGTGCTTACATATGCATGTGTGTACACATGTAGAGGCCAGAAGACAACATCAGCTGTCATTCAAAAAGGAGTCCTCACTTTGTTTTTTGAGACAGGGTCCATCACTGGGACCTTGGGCTCCACAATTAGACAGGCTGGGACATCTCTGTCTCCCTAGCATTGTACTTTCATGCCTGGATTTTTACATGGGTGCTGGGGGTTAAACTCAGGTCCTCGTGTTTGTAAGGCAAGCACTTCCTTAGCTAAACTAAACTTAACTAAACAGCCTTTTTTGAGGTGGAGTGGGGACAATACTGGGATTGAAACTTGGTACTCTACTCTTGATCCATAATCTACCCTTGGCCCCTCTTCCGGTTTCTTTGGGTTTGTTTGTTTGTTCGTTTTTGTTTTGTTTTGTTTTGTTGAGACAGGGTTTCTTTGTAACAGCCCTGGTTGTCCTGAAACTCACTCTGTAGACCTTGCTGGTCTCAAACTCACAGAGATTTGCCTGTCTCTGCCTTCCAAGTGCTGGGGTTAAAGGTGCCACCCCCCCCAGCAGGTTTCTTGGGGACGTTGGTTCTTAAGGGTTCTATTTATAAGTGTGTAGCCCGGCTAAGAGTTCTAATGAGAGTCCTGCCTTGGTCCCTACTCTCAAACAAGATTTGATAGAATTAGATAAAATAGATTAATAGTAGGAGCAGAAACGAAAGATCAGGTTATAGACCTGGGGTTGGGTATTCTGTGTTCCCTGGGATCCAGGATGGTGTTTTTGATATAGTGCTGCTGGTATCCTGGGATTTTAAAAAGAATGCATGCCAGCAGGGGATGACTGAAGTCTGTGGAGACTTTCCAGGACAGGTTAACAATTGAGAAAAGTCATGAGGAGCATTTCTAACCATCCTGAGGGGCTGAGGTGCCACTGCCTTGTGTCTGGTTTATAACTCAGAAACCTTCCCCTGCCGATGGAAGCTCTGGTGGGCACAGCATTGTATTTATCTTTAATCTCAACCTGAAATGGTGATGAGCTGTTCAGAAGCATGCGTGTACACCTACATGCTGCACGGTTCCCTGGTTATTTTTAATTTGGCTTATACAGAGTGCGAGGTTGAGTTAGGCAAAACCCTCCAGTGCTGCCTGATATACTGGTGGGAGACTGCCTGTGCTTTGTGAGAAGTAACGGATTAACAGCTTCAATTTTAAAAGCCATTGTTCTGGGAGACAGACTAATTATCTGTCCTTTTATTTAAACTAAACCTTAGTTGAATTTATTTAAAGTACTAAAATCAGCAGTTAGAAATTAGTTTTCTGAAGATTTGAAGTATATTCAAGAACTAGAGGTCTTGATAGCCTTGATGGTCTTGATGGCCCTATGAAAATTCTCACGTTGCAATGTGGTTTGATAAAGCAGATACGTTATATGGTAGGGTCATCTGACTGAGAGATTTATAGTTGGCCTTCCTCCCCTATTCTTTTCTTTGAGTATAATGACTCTTTTGTCTGGTAGATTATTGTATTAAGTTTTAAGTTGCTTTTCATAACTATATGGAAATTTTGAAATATCTGAACATTGGTAATTAGTAACTGGGGTACAGGACCCTGAGAGGCACTGAAGCCTAAGCCTTCAGCGAAATGATTGACATTCCTGATGCTTCTGTTGCAGATATTGGATGATGGAGGAGATCTTACTCACTGGATTTATAAAAAGTATCCCAACATGTTTAAGAAAATCAAAGGCATAGTCGAGGAGAGTGTTACTGGAGTCCATAGGTAAGAGTTAACAGTCATCCCTGGCGTAGATATACAATCTTATAATCACATACCTGTAGGACACATTATAGTAAAAAATTGGTGCTTTCTCTGAGGCAACATGTCTAAGCCTGGGCACTTATTTTAAATAACAGCACAAATCACAAACAGAACATAGTAAATAGCTATAGGCAAGTAGGGTCCTCATGTTTTCTTGTCATTGCAGTGCAGTGGCTGCTTGCTCTTTTTGGACAAGTTTAATTCATTCAATAAATATTTATTGAACTACTACAATGAGCCAGGCACTGCTCTAGAAACCCATTGTAGGAAAAACTTCTGTCCTCACAGAGCCTATATCTCACAGTTAGCAAGGGCTTTGGGTCCCATCACAAAGGAGCAGTGATTCTTTGGATAAAATTAGAATCATTTCTGTTAGTCTTATTCACCATGCCACAAATGTAGATGCCAGTAGTACAACTGGTGTAAACCAGTTCTTTGTTTCCTCCATG
Organism: Ellobius talpinus; assembly: GCA_001685095.1. Taxonomy (NCBI): domain Eukaryota; kingdom Metazoa; phylum Chordata; class Mammalia; order Rodentia; family Cricetidae; genus Ellobius; species Ellobius talpinus. Next base: position 3,421 of record LOJH01069020.1, read on the forward strand.
TGGACTCTACAGGTTGAACTCAGATGGTCAGGTTTGACTGGAGCCTGTACCCACTGAACCACTAGCCCCAGGGATGAACTTTTAATAAAACAAATACTTCTCCTTTTTAATGGACTTGGTTTTTGAACTCATATATATATAGCTATGCAATTTATGAGCTTATATATTATTGTTATGAATTTGAAACTACTGAAAAGTAAAAATTGTTACCTTAAAATAGTAGGATTATGCTAGATTTTAAAAGTATTTAAAATTAGTTCTATTAAAGCTATTTTTAAGATTTTTTGTTTTTATTTATGTGTAGCTATGTGTGTTTGTGTAAATGTATGCTATGTTTGTGAGTGGCCACAAAGGTCAGACAAGGGTGTTAGATTTAATAAATAAACAAGTAAATGCATTTAATTAAAAAATAAATGTCATGAAGCTGGATTGACAGGTGATAGTAAACCACTTGATGGGATCCAGTGTGAGCCTTCTGGAGAAGCAGGAAAGACACTCTCAGTTGCAAGTCACTTCTCCAGCTCACTAGTTACTTCTTTTATCTTTAAAAGGGACATAAAATTTACATGCAGGTTGGAGAGACTGCTCAGTGGTTAAGAGTTTCTACTACATTGGTAGAGGACTCAGGTTTGGTTCCCAGCACCCACCTGGCATCTCACAACATCTGCAACTCGTGTTCCAGAGGATCCAACACCCTCTTCTGGCCTCCACAAGCACCAGACACCATGTGTTACACATACATACATTCAAGTAAGCACTCATACACATAAAAATAAACAAGTTTAAGTCTCAGTCTTGAATTGGGCATGGTGGTACATGCCTTTGATGCCAGTAGAGGCTGGCGGATCTGTGAGTTCAAGGCCAGCCTGGTGTACGTAGTTCCAGGCCATCCAGAACTGCACAATGAGACCCTGTTCCAAAACAGAAGTCTTAGTCCTTAGAAAAATAAAATATGCACAATTAAGTGTTTTTCATTTAAGATCTTGAAATTTAGTTGGACAAAGAATTTCTCCACATGATTTTTTGAATGTGAGCCATTTTGCCAAGTTGTGTACAGCCTCTAGAAACACATTATCCAATTCCCAGTATCTGTTAGTAAGATGAAATTGTCATGTCTTACGCTGTCATGTTCAGTCTATCGATATATTTCAGAGATCTGACATAAACCAACAGTAGATTGTAATATCTCATTGTTTTATGTTCTTCTTGACTTCTCCCACTCCCAGGTTGTACCAGCTGTCCAAAGCTGGGAAGCTGTGTGTTCCAGCCATGAACGTCAATGACTCGGTCACTAAACAGAAATTTGATAACCTCTACTGTTGCCGTGAATCTATTCTTGATGGGTAATGTTTGTTATCGTTGAGATGATCTTGGGTTATTGAGTGAAAGTTCCAGCTTCTTCAGTTTTAGTTATTCCTGGAACTGTTTCGTGTCTCACCACATCACTCCCAGACTTTATAACCCAGAGCTCTGTTGCTATCACGACTGCAAGAAAATCTCTTTCACTTAAGAAATGAGCCTGGGAGCTGGAGAGATGGCTCAGTGATTAAGAGCTCTGGCTCCTCTTCCAGAGGACCTATTTGGTTCCCAATACCTACATGACAGCTCACAAGTATCTAGAGTTCCAGTCCCAAGGGATCTGATGCCCTCTGGCTTCCACAGGTACCAGGCACACACATGGTACACATATGCAGACAACACATGCAGACAAAACATTCATACGCATAAAAATAAATAAAATTTTAAAAAAGAAATGAGATTAGCTCCTATTAGAAGCAGAGTTCATTCGTGTTTTGTGATCCTTTCAGGCTTTGTGTCATTAAAATGGCATAAAAGTGATTTTGAAAGGAGCTTCAGGTGATCCCATTTCAGGTCATGGTTCCTGTAACATGCCATATAATCCTTATGTTATTACTATCATACAATTTCTTGACTATCTAGAAACTTGTGGTAAACAAAGAACTAACCCCCAAAGCATTTCAGGTTTCTGTGCCCTGTGAGGACCGCAGGTCTGGCAGCATTCAGCTTCCACCTCCACCCCATGTGTGGTCAGCGTTCTGTTAGTGTGACGAATACCGGCTATAACCAACTTTTGAGCATAAGAAGTTAATTTTGGCTCAGGGTTTTAGATGTGTTAGTCTGTGCTCAGATGGTCACACTTGCTTTGGGGAATGCAGTGAGGCGGTACGTAGTTAGATCACTGATGAAGCGAAGCTGCTCATGTTCTGAGTGAGACATAAAGAGAGAGTAAAGAAGGAGCTAGGTCCTCTCCACCCTGTCACAAGCATGTTTTCAATTTCTAGAAAACCTCCCACTAGATTCTGCCTCTTATAGTTTTTAACTATAAGAGTTTTTAGTAATGTCTGCAAGGATGCCAGGCCTTTATCATGTGGAACTTTGGGAACATTCTAGATCCAAATCATAGACCCTAAATAATTTTCTAAGAGAAACCATCAAGATGGCTTAGAATATGCCAAATGCAGTATTTCTTTCACATGGGTTAATAGAAAAATGAAGAAAGATTCTGTGAACCAAATTCCTATCCATTCAGGTTGAGTGATGTCACCGCAGGCACTGGATCCAGGAAGACCTCAGTTTAAATGCTGGATTGTTTATTTATTTGTAACTATAATCCTTTTCTTATCCTCTTCATATTTCCTCATCTCTAAAATGGTAATTTTATGACTTAATTCATGGAGTTGTTAATGAGGGTTAAATGAGACAAAATGAATTGTTCAGTATTGTTACCTTCTCCTTTGAAAAAAAAAGTGGGGTGGTATTTCACTATGTAGACACAGCTGACTGGGACTTGGTACATATCCCAGTCTGGCCTCAATATCACAATGCTGCTTCAATCGTCCAAGGGAATACAGGCATGTGCTTCCAAACCCAGCACCTTGCCTGTCTTTCTAGAACTCTATATAGTAAGTTTTAGAATTAAGTTAGATCTTGAGGAAGGTTTTTGCTGGTTGGTTTTTGTTTTGTTTTGTTTTTCTTTCATTTGGCCAAATGTTCAATGCACACTGTAACTATTGTTACCTTCTATATTAGTATGGAGACAGTAGTATCAGATAGACTAAGCATTTTAATAAATTCTTAGCCCAGTGGTCAGCAATAGAGTGTCCACATGAAAGGGTCAGTGTGACAAATACCTCAGTTTTGACCATATTTATAGTAATGTATATATTTCATTAAATACTTATCTACCCACCACTATCTTTTAGACTCCCCAAGTACCAGATCTGTGAACCTAAAGTTGGCCTTTACCAGGGTCGGTAAAAGATACATGAAGATAGCTCTACTAGTTCAGAAAAATGGATAGACCCCCTCCCAACCATAGTCTACTCCTTGGGTAAGAAAGATTCTTTTTAGAAAGTACGAAAGTGACAAGGAAGCAGTTAAGCAAGAGTAAGGTTAGATTTCACAGCGAAGAAACACGAAAACGTCAACTATTCATCTACATTTGCTAAGCGGTAAGAGCATTGGTACTGCAGAGAGTGCAAAACTGCAATGGGGTCAAGGGCGATTGTTCTCTCAGTGGAGCCGAGAGCAAGAGGGATGAAAGAGAGGTAAAGTGCTCCAGAGAGGAGTGCAGTAGAAGCCGGGCATGGCGGCACTCATCTGTAATCCCAGCACTCAGAGGCCAGGGAGGAGAGTTGAGTGTTCAAGGTTATTCTCCCTTGTGCAACAAACTTGAGGTCAAGTTGTACTGTATAAGATCCTGCCTCACAAAACCAGAAAGAAAAGGGTTCGGAGGGACAGGCCCATGGGCTGAGAGAACAATCCACTTGAGGAAGGTGTTACTGTTTAATTTATAGTTCTGGGGTGGTTACATGCTGTATTAGTTACTTTACGTGTTGCTGGACCAAATACCTGACAACAGCAATATGGGCCTGGTTTGTTTAGGGTATAATCAAATCAAATCATGACAGGGAAGTCATGTCAGCAGGAACTTGAGGCTGCTGGTCACATCGCATCCATAGTTAGCAAGAAGAGGAATGCCCATACACCCTTTATCTTTTTTATTTTGTCCAGGAGCCCCATCCATGGAATAGTACTGCCTACATTGAGGGTCTTCCCACATCAGTTAACATAATCTAGAAACTCTCTCAGAGACATGTCCAGAGGTTTGGTGCCATGGTTCTAAGTCAAGTTACAATCAAGATTCATCACCACACACACGGCACCTTAAACAGCAAGGGAGGCGTTGCTGACTCTACTTGGGTGGTGGTGACTGAGATTCTACTTTGAGGAAGAAAGATTGCTCAAGAGCTCCGAAGGAGCTCAGCTAGGATTTTCAAATTATAAAATAAAAAAGTTTTATTGTTGTTTATTATTATTATTATTATTATAAAAGAGTTTTTAACTCTTGTAGGGTTCTGGGGCTAGAACAACCAAAGAGTTAACATAAGACATTGTCATGGATCTTAAATAGCACCAGGTAGTTTATATTCCCCCAATCCTTCCTTTAATGAAGTCTTTTCTGCCCTTTATCCTTGAGACAGATCTGAGGATCATTTTTTCTGTCTTTTATCCTTGAGGAAGATCCTGAGATCACAAGAAAATCACTGCCTACCTGAAATTTATCCATGTCTGTAGGTTGGCCATCATTTGCAGAGGCGCAATGTGAATGAAGTTTCCACATCACCACAGCTATGTGCAGTTGCAGAGAGAGGGTACCCTCCCTATTGGAGGGATGAGGAAAGTGCCCAAATGAAAAGAGGTTCAGAAATAGAACCTTTTGATTGTGCTTGCTCTGCTAGCCCTTGCAAGGCCACTCTGCTAATCCATGGCGTCTGTGTGGTGGCAGCCACCTGACTTACCTCTTCAGTGACAAAGAAGCATCCTCACACTTGAGTAGTATTAAGTGAGCTCCATCAAGGTACATATGGCTGCATCTGTGGAGTGAAGTTGCCAAGTCATTTTCTTTAATAGGATTCTTACTTTCCTTTGGGCATTTATAGACCCTTTGTACCAGAAGGGGTAAGCAGATGGATAAATAAGTAGGAAGACTTAAAAGTATCTGGAGGGACTGTGTATCTCAAAATAGACTGGATTTTAGTTGAAACCCTTTTGTCTTGATCAAGATTCTCAGAAAATGTTACCTTATTGTACCCAAAGAGAAACCAGAACTCATTCATTCCTAGATGTTCTTTCCAGAAATCGTGGAGACAGCAAGGATCAGTTTCACAGAGAACCAGATATAAAGGTAGACCATATCTGCTCTGGAATCAACCCCAGAAAGCTCACTGTCTGTATAGTCAGCACCAGAAGGTTTCACTCACGGCCTCTCTGCATTATTGTCCATTACTTTCCCTATTGAATCAATGAAAACCATCTGGCCTTCTGATACTTCTAAATGCATTACTTATGGTATACTTCTAAAACAGTAAGCTAGAATAATGTTTTTAAGACAGAACTTTTTCACTTCCTAAATTAAGATTACTGTTGCCTTATTTATATCTTTTCTTTTCCCCCATATCAATTCACGGTATAAAAGTGTCCACTGCTTTTGTGTTTATAAGCTACTGTGTAATCTACATCTTTTTGCACTACTCCCAAGAAAGAGAGGAAGATTAAAGTGGAAGGGGGAAAAACTCACATGTAACTAGAACTGGTTAGATGGTCAAATATGTATTTTATTGCTTTCCTTCAAAAATGAAAAAAAAATCAAAACAAAAGCACAAAGCTCAGGTAGAAACAAAAGAACATTTCTTCTGATTTAATGACTGGACTTTACTTTTGTTCCCCTAGACTGAAAAGGACAACAGATATGATGTTTGGTGGGAAGCAGGTGGTGGTCTGTGGCTATGGAGAGGTAAAGTTCAACCTTTTCCTTGCTGGATGTTTAAAATGCATTTTGATGAACTATTCCAGAGTTTTGCACACAGACATAAGTGTATTCATGTACCACTTTAGATGAAACACATAACTTTAGAAGTCCCGAGTTAAATACCTTGCTTTTCCCTTTGTATTTTTTCTCAAGTTGATTTTCTGACTTGTTGCAGCACCGCTGTTTGTGATGTTCTGCAGCTTATGTTTTGATGATGAATCGTGGATGTGGGTGTTCTCGTACATGTGAATGTGCTAAGCAGGGCCAGGGGTTTGTTTATGAACGACATTTATTTGTTTTTCTTGCTTTTCCCCAAGCACGAATCTGTTCAGCAAAATTACTTTCCCAGAAGCTTTGAGAAGTGTGTTCTGGCTAACTTTCTTTATTGTGTGTCCTTTCCCTGTGCAGGTGGGGAAGGGGTGCTGTGCTGCTCTGAAGGCCATGGGTTCCATTGTGTATGTGACTGAGATCGACCCCATCTGTGCCCTGCAAGCCTGGTGAGTTTGTGAAGGGTTACCTGCTCCTCCTTTGCCTTGCTGTCCAACATGCCCACTGGAACTGCCATGCCTGGCTTATACCCAGATACAGGGATGCTGCTAAGGGAACCTAAGGTTCTCTCTTGTAAAGGTCAAGGAGTTCTGCTCCAGAGACATGAAAATTTAGAATCCCTGTGGAAACGGTGACAGGATGCTTTGGTTCTCTCCACATATGTAATCCCTGCTCCTTTGAAAATAGTGATCAGGGGGCTGGAGAGATGGCTCAAGTAGTTAAGAGCATT